>JACXGM010037553.1:0-11074 GCA_016801145.1 Umbra pygmaea
TTTCATCTTGTGACAAATTCACTGTGTAAATTTATTCTAAATAAATTATAGATTTCCAAGAAATTCAAAGTCTTTCCTTTTCAAAAATATCAACCATATGTTTCTGCTTGCTTCATGTCCAGTGTAACAAGAAGTTAACTTTGGGTATGTTTTTTTGTCAGAATTTCACAATCAGAGCCCGATCCCTAAGAGGTTAATGAAAATCATTTATTGCGGCTGTTAGACAGTGCTATGGAGAGTAAACTGATGCCTTTTGAGATGAATATCTCAAAAACTGAGAAAGCTATTTCAAAAAGGGTACATTTTTCACTTTAAAATTATCCTTAAAAATCAACGATTGATATTTAATGAAAATCATTTCTTGCCGCTGTTAGACAGTGCTATGGAGAGTAAACTGCTGCATTTTGAGATGAATATCTCAAAAACTGAGAAAGCTATTTCACAAAGGGTGCTATTACAGCTTTATTACATTCCATAAAGGTCAACGATCAATATTCAATGAAAATCATGTCTTGCGGCTGTTAGACGGTACCATGTAGAGTATACTGATGCATTTTTTAATTAATATCTCAAAAATTGAGAAAGCTATTTCATAAAGGGTGCTATTATAGCTTTATTACATTCCATAAAGGTCAACGATTAATATTAGATGAAAATCATGTCTTGCGGCTATTAGATGGTACTATGGAGAGTATACTGATACATTTTGAGATGAATATCTCTAAAACTGAGAAAGCTATTTCAAAAAGGGAGCATTTTTCACTTTAAAATAATCCTTAAAAATCAATGATTGATATTTAATGAAAATCATTTATTGCGGCTGTTAGACAGTGCTATGGAGAGTAAACTGCTACATTTTGAGATGAATATCTCAAAAACTGAGAAAGCTATTTCAAAAAGGGTGCATTTTTCACATTAAAATAATCCTTAAAAATCAACGATTAATATTTAATGAAAATCATTTCTTGCGGCTGTTAGACAGTGCTATGGAAAGTAAACAGCTGCATTTTGAGATGAATATCTCAAAAACTGAGAAAGCTATTTCAAAAAGGGTGCTATTATAGCTTTATTACATTCCATAAAGGTCAACGATTTAAATTTGATGAAAAACATGTCTTGCGGCTATTAGATGGTACTATGTAGAGTATACTGATGCATTTTGAAATTAATATCTCAAAAACTGAGAAAGCTATTTCAAAAAGGGTGCATTTGTCACTTTAAAATAATCCTTAAAAATCAACAATTGATATGTAATGCAAATAATTTCTTTTGCTTTTTTCGATAAGTATTTCAACATTCAAAAAAAGCTATCTAATAAACTAAATGTCTAATCTGTCATATATATATAAACCGAAGCTCTGGGGGATGCACTTTTACGCTCGTCCCTAAGTCCTCCGTTCACCGATAGCTACAGTATTTCTTGTCCGAGATTCGGCACTCGGCAGTCGGCAAGGCGGAACACGTTGTGTCGTAACCGTGGAGCATGCGAATGTGTGAATGTGGGAATATAAAACTATCTTTACCGCGGTACCTCATCATAGGTAGCCATCTTTGTTGTGACTGTGGCCGGTAGCATATAGATTCGACCGATGCAGTATAATGCTAACCAACCAATGGGCAGAAGTCGACGCCCTAGAGACACAGCCCCTCCTCATTATTAACGATATTTTAACAATCTGAAACGCAAGTATCAAACTCTAAACGCAAGTGACTTTGTGGGCGGAGCTCGGGTGCTGTTGCTATTACACCGGCTGGATAAATAACTCTTGCACCTGACGCAAATCTATAACGGGTAGGACTGAAGTAGCTACATTAGTCATAGGTGTGGTTCGGGCGTAACGTGCAATAAACCAATCAGAGCGTCATCTCACATTCCCTTTAAGAACAGGCATGCTTGGCGGATTGCTATTATAATGGTGGATTGCTATTGATTTACAAAATGTAAGTAAAGAAATGTCACTAAAGACATACTTTCCGATGTTTTGGGCTCACTCTTACTCTCATTTATAGGAAACTACTGGAAAGTGCCCCCTGTCCTTTCTAAACACCTGAAGTGCATTTTTAAATGTTTGTTCAATTACACTGCGTGTTTGTGTGTTTTTATTAAACAGCATTTCATGCACTGTTGCCTTACCCAAGGACACAATGACATTTGTCACAGTCGAGAAGCGAACTGGCAACTTTCTGACTACAAGTCAGCCTCCCTAACCACTGAGCCATCTGCGCCCGAATACCGCTATAATCAAGCATGCATCAAATAAGAGTAATCAAACATAATTTTGTATGAATGCAAGCATAACTACACTCCGACCAAGTCACAAATGAACAAAGAATGTGGGATTGCCTTACAAAGAAATTAGAAAGGAAATCAGTAATTTTCATAAATTTGTTAACACATCACCACCCCAATTATTTAAAACATGAAATTAAAAATAATAAAGCATCCACATAAGATTATTCTTACAGAATCCTGTACACTATGCCACCACTTACACTATAATAGAAAGGTCTGTGGCAGGATGGAACCAATGATTGTGAGAAAAACATGTTCAACAGAAACAAAGTAAAATATATGGCAAGGAATACAGGTTTACACAATGATAAACCACACAAACAAATTGAGTAATAATATGTGAAACCACAAAGTAATTGTGGATATTGTGAAATATTGTGACTCGGAAGTACTCCATAACACCTGGCAGAAAGAGTCAACTTTAGTGAAATAACCGCATAAACTCCTGCGCTAAACATAGCATGGACAACTAATGTCACAAAAGCACAAATATCAAATAAGTACAGGAAAATAGAAACATAGTGCTGTCAAAACTACTTCAGTTGTACGACGCGAGTCCCCAAAACAAGTGTAAACTCTGCAATATTTTGCGACCCAGAAGTAGCTACTTGGCAATATTGCCAAGTAACCATACATAAAGCACACATGCTGAAGACACTAACTTATAACAATGACCCATATATTTGACCAATGGAACCACTTAATTTAATGCAAGTGAAAGACCGTAAGAAATATAACTGTAACATACAAGTGTTTGAAATGAAAAATGGACAATACATCTGAAAAGGGGTCCCTGTAGTTGGGTAGCACACCTTAAAGGAAGCAGCAAAGAAACCCAGCCAGAAAACCAGGCAACTCCAGCCATGACAACCAAAACCATTGTAGGACTAGGGAATGCAGCCTACATTTTAGGGAACCAGAAGTAATTTGCTGGTAGATTCTGCACTGAAAGATTAATGAATTCTCCTAAGTGTACAATTTTTCTTGCTGTCTGCAGATGTAACTATAAGAAACCTCACTTCAGATCTGGGTAAGTTTGTGTGCAGCTTTGTGTTTTCTTTCTATTTGCATAAACCTATGGCATTCTTAATCTCTGTTCTCTCTCAAATGATTGAGATGGATGAGTGTGATGCTAAGAACACTGCATTTTATTACCAGACATTTCTTTAGGTGTTAAGTTTTTCACTCAGTAATTCCAGGGAAGTCTCCCAAAACACTGTTAAGGAAGGCCTCACATTTTGGGAACATCTGTGCTAAATTAGTGAAGTGTAAATAGCTATTTCTTTTCTGATTATTGTTTCTTTGAATCTCCAGACACACTTAAACGGGAGAAGGGTAAGTTTTATTTATATTGGAAGTTAAGTTTAACTTCCCGAGGACATTTGGTAAAGTGAAGACATTTTGATCAATTTGTGTTATCTGTTCACAGTTTCTCCAGGGGATCCTTAAATAGTTTTTCCCATTTTGAGAAATATATTTTTGAGAATATACTCCAGTTTTCAAATTCTAACTGCTGTATTTTTTCTTCTCTATTTTCCTTCCTTTGTCTTCAGAGAACCTTGACCGATATATGGAAGAGCAAAGTAAGTAGGAATCTTTCAACTGTTTGACACAAACATAGGTTATGGTCTTAACTATGATACTGTAATGAGGTAGTGTGAGTTAGTGAATAACAGACTGACACAACATATGTCACAGTCTTTATGTAAGCATTAACAAACGACCAGTGATGCCGGTAATGCGTTACTCTAATCTGACCACTTTTTTCAGTAATGAGTAATATAACGAGTTACTATTTCCAAACCAGTAATCAGATTAGTTACTGTCATTTTCCTTAATAAAAAATATATATTTTGCTTTCATCTTGTGTTTCCGGGAGTGAAGTCACGTATGCGACAAGTCACGATTTTCAGCGTGAGGACAGTCGGAACCGGCGCTAGCTAGGCAAGAACCATTTGCCTAGCAACACTTATGCCAGCAACACAAACTCAGATTTTCCTTTTCAAAATAATAGCACTGGTAATTTAATATAATAATCGTTGTTAATTCATTGCAAAGATAGGTAGTGTGCCCATGTTCATGTTTTGCTAAAATTAGAATCTACAAAGTATTTCTTACTCTTATTAATAAAAAGTTAACATGTTAAATTCGTTTTTTCCTTTCATATACTCTTAATGTTTCTTTACATGCAGTACAATTGCATTTGGTTACAATTCACTAGCTTTACAATGAATTAACAGTGATTATTGCAGTGAATTAAAACTAGCACTATTATTTTGAACAAAAAACATTAAAAATAATTTATTAGTTACATTTTTACACAATGTAGATTATAAATAGTAAGTTTCCATTACAGTGTTAACAGTTAAATATGGCAAGTCAAGAAAAACTGTCTTTATTTTATTTTTTGTAAAAAACATTTTTTCAACTTAAAATGTCAGGAGATACATTGTTTATGTTACTGTTAAAAATGCACTTCCAATAAAGTGAGTGTTGGCAAAACCGGTTGTCATTTTCATCTGGAGTGTGTTAGTGCACTTATGAAACAGTTGCCAACATTTTATTTGTAAAAAATCATTTTTAAATAAGTATTTTTTTTTATCAAAACAATATGTCACGTGTGATGTTATCGTCTAATATTAACATAACCCTATCACTCCTCCTACTTGCCATGTTAGTACGCCACATAAAACAAGTAGTTCCTATTAAATGGAACATTTACATCGTTTATAAAATATCTGAAAACTTGTGGAATGTGAATAAAACGGCACACATACAAGTCTGTTTTAAATGATATTGTTTACAATTTCTAACTTTTAAGTAGATGCATTCTCAACCTGGTCAACATTTGACACAGGCTTAAATGAAGTCAGTATAGCTAACATCTGCTCATGTTCAATTACCTGGACTATCTATGCCGAAGAAATTAAACTGTCCCATATTATACACCAGCCGCGGTCGGTGAATCTTAATTGGGGAGGACGGGCTTCGTATTACGCTCAGAACCGGAGTGAATGGAATGTGCGCAAATCAAAAAAACAATTGGTTTTGTTCGTTGCGCACCATTCCATTCACTCCGGTGCCGAGCGTAATACGAGCCCGTCCTCCCCAATTAAGATCCACCGACCGTGGCTGTTATACACTGAACAAAAATATAAATGCAACACTTTTGTTTTTGCCCCCATTTATTATGAGCTGACAAAAAAGGCCTATTTCTCTTAAATATTGTTCACAAATCTGTCTAAATCTGTGTTAGTGAGCACTTCTCATTTGCCGAGATAATCCATCCACTTTACAGGTGTGGCATTTCAAGTCGCTGATTAGACAGCATGATTATTGTACAGGTGTGCCTTAAGCTGACCACAATATAAGGCCACTCTAAAATGTGCAGTTTCATCACACAGCACAATGCCACAGATGTTGCAAATTTTAAGGATGCGAAGCTGCTATTTCCCACGCAGTGATTTAAAGCCACAAAAGGGTGGATTCAGCACCATGGCCAGCTCCACAGCCTACTAAATTGTTTGTGATTCCTTATGCTGGATTCAGACCAGGCATGGCAAAAAATCACCATACGGCATCATAATGCAGACACTCTTGTGCGAATCCAGCTTTAGGCTGCAGAGTTTTTTCTCACGTGTAACTTCTACTAGTGCATTTTTCATTACCACGTAAAATGCCCATTGAATGTTTGCACACACAAAATGATTGTGAGAAGCATGAATTCTACAAAAACAATACAGGAGGAAAAACTTAACTATAGTATAATACCAGCAGCTTTTCTACAAGTCATTTGTGTGGTAAAAATCAAGAGGGAGGAAAGTGCAATATATGGACCATAGAATGGTTGGGGGGAAAGAAACAATTGTTTATGTTCGACTAAAAGATATTTAATTAAAAAAAATGATGAACACAGATATGTTTCTGTATCCCGTTTATACCAACTTCAAGTGTATAATGCTTTTTTATGAATTTTAATGACAGAGGTAGAGAGAATTCAAGCTATGCATAGGAAAACAATTGTAGGCTATATGCCTCAACAATTCACAGAAAATATAAATAAAATGAAAGGCCAGAACAATAATAGCAGGCAACTTGTAAGAATGATTCAATCAACTGTTTATATAGAGAAGTATTTAATCTTACTTTTGCTGGTGAGAATGGTAGGCTACCATAATTTCTCTGTGAGAGACCAGCTTGTAATGAAGCTGTCGAAACTGTAGGCTATTTCTTGATATTTAACAAAATATGAAAAAAGGGGTGTAAGTGATAGATGGATAAACAACCCAACCCTGTGATGCGTGGTATGGCAACATGCAGAACTTTCATGGATAAGCCCTGCCTGGTTCCAGTCCCTGAATCAGGCTAGATAAGCCCCGTAACTAGTTGAGGAAATCCAACTGTCCTGCAAATTCGAATCGGGTGTAATCTACTAGTAGTGTTTGTGTTAGAGTCAGTTCTTCACTCTGTCCAAGGGGTGGAGGTAGAGGGTTCTGGAAAACCCAGGGTGTGTAATGTGAGTTGTAGCTAAGACAATTAGACAACGAGTCGGTGTCGTATATTTTTAAGCATTTACTCATCAAATAAATGTATAGGGCCCTAACTTGCACCCGGCGCAATGCAGCGCACAGTCTGATGTGTCTTTGCTAGTTTAAGACCGACGCAGTTGTCAATTTCCCGTCAGGCACCAGCGTTGTTTAAATAGCAAATGCACCTGCGCCCATATTTGCGCTTATAGGAGTGCTGGTCTAACAAGGAGGTGTGTTCAGAGTTTGGGAAAGTGATTATTGTTTATGCCTAAATACAAATATGTTTTTGCTTTCTGCAGATATTACCATAACAAACCTCACATCAGAGATGGGTAAGTATGTGTATTTTATGTGTTTGTCATTTGTCTGATACAAATGCATACATGCAGTATGATGTATTAATTTAAATTTTTATCTTTTTATTTGTTATTGTCCAGCAAGTATAAATAACCTTTATTTGAACTACTCCAGAGCCTAATAAATTGTTGTAACATGTTTTGAAGTACATTATGTTAATTAAAACTATTATCAACATTTTCATCAACATTCTGTAGAACAGTAATGCTTAAATGTTTAACAATGTGATAAAAATTCTTAATTGAAAATGTACTGTGTGTGAAAGTAGGTTTATTTAAATGCAATACGTACAGATGGTGAAGTGATAAATTGCTCATCACGGCGAGGGGCTGCACTTAGGTGTACCGCACCGTGCTACTAGCAAGTTAATAAAATTTCGGTGGCAGTTTTTAAAAGAAAACAATACAAACAAAGGCCACCAGGGGAGCGAAAATTATCCTAAGCATTTCACCTGGTTAATCGACTGTACTGTACTGCAGACAACATGGCATTTCTTTATCATTATTATAACTCGATTGTAAAGTTAAATATAGCACTGTAAGAAATTAACTACATTTGTTACAAATAACTTTCCCATCTAAACTCCTTTTTTTAATTTAACATTTCTTATAGTGTGCAAAAACCCTAGGTCTAAGTTGGATACCTAAAAAACAACAGAATTTTTCACTGCTTTAATGGCGTAATTTATGTTACTCGTCTGAGGAACTTGCAGGAGCTGGAGACTGGGGTTCGCTTCCCCATGCACATTGTTTTTTTTTTACATGTTTACCTTGCATATGCGATTACATATAGTCAGATTACCAAACCATATAAGAATAACTCATTAATAAAAGACGTTGCCTTATACTACGATATAAAGAATATATTAATTATTGGAATAATTAATTAAAAAAATTTTTTTAGCAACTTCGTCCTGCTGGTCTAAAGTGGCCTCTGCCCAGCCCGTACGTCGGGCTGTAGCAACCTCTGTCAATGAGACACTACCGGTACCACCCCATACCTCATCTACAAAAACTGTACCCAATATCTCTGTCCCCTGCACATTTCAAACCAAACTGACGCTCAATCATTTTTGTCCCGCAAAGTGAAACTGTAGCTAATTTGATATACTGTATTTCTTATATTAAAACAAACAATATTTTATGTCACTTAAAAAATGTATTCTACTTTTCTAATTTTATTCATAGGCCTAATACAAATAAAATTTCAAAAACAATATTCATACGAGGGACTTGAAATTGCAAACTGCAGTCCATTTATAATTTTAAAAGACAAACCTACCAGTATTATTTAAATTAAAAGTCATTGTTTCTTAAGAAGTGATTAGTGCCGATTATAAGAATATACACCTACACTGGGTTCAAACCCCTTAATTTCCATCATTGCAAATCTTTTGCAGTACTGTGAGGTGCCCTAATCCACAGCGCCACATTCTCTGTGTGCTGCCTAAGGAAACTTGAACTCAAAAGACTGTTTTTAAGCAGTAATCAGCTAATAGACGTCATAGCAGTTTCTAAAAGTACGTTTTGAATAACTTTTGAGCAGTCAGGATTGTTTTAACCTAAAAACAATATGCACAAAAAAACGTCAGATTATTCATAGCAACACACACCTAACATAACAACAATGTCCAACAGTCCTGGAACACAGTCTATATGTACACACAGACGTTTGTTTATTGAATTAGAAAGTAGCTTTGGTGAGATTCTCTTGAAAACATGATATCTATTTGAATAAACCAATGTGTAAATGTTGCATACAAGTATTGCACTGTATGAGTAGAGCATTTTTAATGTTCTCTTGCGTAATGGACTCTAGTACCGCTCTGTGGCAGTAGTAGACCATTTAATAGTAACTAAATGTATTGAGTGGTAACGGTATGAGAGCGAGAAATTTATCACTTCACCTTCTGTAGTTCTGAAACCAGATCTGTTCCATATACATTATCATTGTTACTATTTCTCTAAAAATACCCTCAGACAAGGTACGATTAACGTGCATATTCTAAAGGTCTCAGTCAGGCTTTAAACTTTACCTGTTGTAATTGTCTATTTTAATTTGTGTCTTCAGAGAACTGTTGTAGATCTATGGGAGAACAAAGTAAGCATTAAAACAACTGACACAAGAATATCTCATGGTTTTAATGACTTTTTTAATTATCTCTAATATGAACGACAGAGAGACAGCGCATTGAATGAGAGTTATGTGGTTTCTTTTAAAATTACTGATATTTCCTCTCTGCAGATATAACCTTAATAAATCTCCAGTCAGAGCTGGGTAAGCATGACCGTAGAATCCATTAATGATTTCTGTTGTACACATTTTCAGACTCCTATATATAAATATACATGCATATACCGATTATCTTTAAACTTTTTTATTTGATAAATACATAGCCCTCAAGTCTCTACCTTAATCCTAAAAAAAATTGTAAATAAAACAGGCACACTTTTTAAAAAAGCATTCCAATAATATGCTGCTTTTATAAAGAACAACTTGTATAATTACTTATTTCTAACTAGTTAGTCATTCCAAGAAAGATTGTGGGTCCTATGAATATATGACTATCCAATGACGGCGAAGCTTCAGCTTCCTCACAGACGGCATGATGTTTTCTCCTAGGACTTCCTGATACTTCATTGGGACCATTTTGCCTTCCACGGGCTGTAAGTTTCTTGTGCCAGAGGATGCAATGCAGCCCCAAAGCATCACCGAGCTACCACCATGCTTGACTGTGGGAACAGTGTTCTTTTCAGCGTATGCTTCATTCTTTCATTCATTCTTCTTCCTCCGGACATACTGCTGATCCATCATGCCAAAAACCTCCAGTTTTAATTAATTGCTCCACAGAACAGAAGCCCAAAACCTCTGTGGCTTCTTTGTATGATTTTGAGTATCGGAGCTGACCTTTCTTGTGATTTTGGGTCAGTAATGGTGTACGTCTTGGAGTGGCATGGAAACCTTTTGCATGTAATACGCGCCTCACTGTGCTCATTGAAACATCTGCTACAGGTCTTTTGCAGTCACTCAACGATGTATAACAACCTACTGTCTGGTTACAGCCGTTGATAGCTTCCTTTTTCGGCCCCATCCAGGTGGAGTAACTACGTTCCTTTGACTTTGAACTTGCGAACTATGCTTCCAATGGTGTCTCTGGGAACATTCAGTGGTCGCTATCTTTTTGTGTGCTGTTGCTTGTTTGTGAAGGGCAATGATCCTCTCTGATTATCTTAACTACATGAGCAGTGGGATGCAGGAAGAAAAGGAGCTACATGAGGAGTAGGATGAGTAGCAGGAAAAGGAGGGGCTACAAGAAAAGTGGGATGCAGGAGGAGGGGCTACACGACTTGTGGGATATAGGAGGAAGAGGGGCTACATTAAGTGTGGGATGCAGTCAGAGGAGCTACATGAGGAGTGGGATGCAGGAGGAAGGGCTACATGAGGAGTTTGATGCAGGAGTAAGAGCTACATGAGGAGTGGGATGCAGGAGAAGGAGGGGCTGCATGAGGAGTGGGAGGAGTAGCAGGATGAGGAGGTGCTTCAAGAGTAGTGGAAGGGGTAGCAGGATTAGGATGGGCTACATGAGGAGTGGTATGCAGGAGAAGGGGCTACATGAGGAGTGGGATGCAGGAAGAGGAGGAGGGGCTACATGAGGCGTGGGATGCAGGATGGGCTAGGTGAAGAGTGGGATGCAGTGTGATTAGCAGGATGAGGAGGGGCTTCAAGAGGAGTGGGAGGAGTAGCAGGATGAGGAGGGGCTACACGAGGAGTGGGATGCAGGAAAAGGAGGGGCTACAAGAGGAGTGGGAGGAGTAGCAGGATGAGGAGGGGCTACACGAGGAGTGGGATACAGGAGGAGGAGGGGCTACAAGAGGAGTGGGATGCAGGAGGAGGA
>JACXGM010037554.1:0-11073 GCA_016801145.1 Umbra pygmaea
AGTGAAAGCAGCCGTCTACAGGTGAAGGGAAGGAGATCAACATGTACATAAGGGATGTAAAAAAAAACATGGCCCTGAGAAAGAGTTGTTAGGGTTAGGTTTTTATTTGGACTGGTAATGGGTTAGGGATAGCAACTTTTGTCTCTTAATGGATTTGAGCTCACATCCATTTAGGTCAGTCTGCTGCGTTAACCCCCATCTCAGTTCTTAGCAATCCACCAGTCTATTTTTCTGATAGGAATCACTATTCAACAGAAGACTGTTGCACAACGGCCCCTGGCTGCTGGGCTTCATGTCATATTTTTAGATGGTAGTAGTACTGTTGATAAATAAAGATAACTGTTACCAAGTCTCTTACACAGTATGCAGAAATAATTACCTCAATGTTGAACTAAATTCTACACTGTACACAAAGAAAACCACTCCACTGGCTTATCAGTAGTAATAATACTCCGTTATTTCTGACAGGTCATAGTACAGCAGAGCTCAGAACATGTTGATGGCATCATAATGCCCCGCTACTTATCTAAATACCCCTCAATTGCTCTGCTGCTTCTTTAACATCCACGTCAACCACATTGAGCAGCCACTTTGCATGAGAATAGTGTGTGTGTGTGTGTACGTGTGTGTGGGCGCGCGTGTGTGTGCGTATGTGTGTATATCATTAGAGCAACACAGAGAAGTCGAAGCACAGGTCTATACTGAACACAGACAATCTGCTACGGATATCAACCAACAGGGGGCCTACCATTAAACCGTCCACAATGTGGTCTTGAAATTTTAAGAGTGATTATTATGATACCATTGGTCCTGAAGCCCTCTGAATATGGCCACCGTAGGACCGCTTCAAAGGGGAATCTCCTGTGTTAAACAGCCTCTTCACATCTATATTGTAGGACGTAGTCCAACTCGGGGTTCAGGTTTTGCCAGGTTAATTTTACTTGCCTGGCATATGAAAAGGGAGGAGTCTAACTACCCACTGCCCAGAGGCAGGCTGTTGTCTGAATGTGTCTGGTAGCAGCCTGGAAGTGTCTGCTAACCCACACTGGGCAGAATGGGCAGCAGCCTGGCACCATGTCCTACCCTGGCACTAACAACTACTCAATGTCCCAAATAGTACACCATGTAGAGACCTCATTTTGATCAGGGCCCATTTGTCTCTTCTGAATCGCAGTACACTAAAGTAGGGCACTAGCTCTATTTATGTAGTGCACTATACAGTACATGGAAAATGGGTATCATTTGGGACTCAAACCCAAGGTTGCGTTCTGTAATCACGCAGAGTAGATCAGAGGATCTGACTACTCGTCTAGCCTGGGTTAGTGCAAAAGCAAGCTACGCTTTAATCCGGCTGTCAAACCATGACATGCAGCCTGAAGCTATGAGCTGGACCTGCTAGGATACTGGAAGCTGTCATTCGGTGGAGCTGATTGCTAGTGGTACAGACCAGGGCTTGAATCCCAATGGGGTTCTGTTAACACCATTGTTCCCCATTGTTGACCATGCTCATAGGACTTAAGTTATTAAAACGTGTTCTTCGAGGCAGAAATCATTTGATTGGTTGATTCAAAACTGAGGGCAGACATCACATGACAGCGGAAATGTGCACATGAGCATATTTCTCTCAGTTTTTAATCATATCATACACCTACCCTTAACCCTAACCTCAACCACACTGGAGTGTTAAAACGTAATCCTGTGCTATATATATATCTATATATATATATATTTTTTTTATTTAACCTTTATTTAACCAGGTGGGCACGTTGAGAACATTTTCTCATTTAAAACGGCGACCTGGCCAAGATAAAGCAAAAAGGTGCAAGTTTAGAAATAGTTACACATGAATAACACAGATTGTAGAGTAATGAAGAAAGATAGAAAATACAGTCAAAATTGAAAGAGGTAGATGTAAGTAAATGTACAATTAGTGCAAAGAAATCAAGATTTAGAGGTAGATCAAAATTAGTATACTGAGTAGCAGGCAAATACAATGTACAAGAATTAACACTGGAATGAATTGTGCAAGTGGTAACAGTGCAAATAACAAATTGAAAGTAAAATACTGTTCAAGTCAGTATAAGGTGCTTATTGGGCAAATGGTAATGGGTCAGATAGGGAGAGAGTGTACATGTGAGGGGGGGGTCAGCAGGTGCAATGGTTAGACAAATATATATATATATATATATATATATATATATATATATATATAAAAATTGTAATTATTAATCAAAAGTAAAAGTAATGTGAGGTCTGTCCTCTGTTTTGAATCAACCAATCAAATGATTTCTGCCTCCAAGGAGAAGCCCCTCACTTCAGTGTGCAATTCGGGTGTGGCTCAATTTGGTGGAATCAAACGTTTATGCATTGTGCCCTTACAATATCCTAAACTTAACCATTACAATAGTACCATTACAAAAGTACCACTTAATATAATGTCTTCCCTTCTTCCCTAATCCTAGCCTTAACCATTACAACACATGTGGTGGTTGTAAAGAAATGGTAGGCGGGGTCAAACATGGGTGGAGTCAAACATTTGACTCCACCCACATTGAACCAGCCCCAAAACAAATACCCTTGTACAGCACACTGTATAAACATTTGACTCTGCCACATTGAGGCAGACCCAAATTGCACACTGCAGTGAGGGGTACTTGGATCTGCCAGGAGAACACTTTTCAATAAGTTCTATGAGCGTTGAGCACAAGGGGGTGTGGTATACGGCCAACATACCATGGGTAAGTGCTGTTCTTATGCACGACACATTGCAGAGTAGCTGTGGCTGTGGTACTTTGGCAGTATATCACGACCCCCCAAGATGCCTTATTGCACTTAGAAACTAGTTACAGACACAATTAGAGCAGTAGAAAGTTATGTGATGTCATAACTGTGGTATACGGTCTCATATACCATTGCTATGAGCATTCAGGATTCAATACACCTGGTGAAAATTAAATAACAACTGACACCTTTGATCATCAAAGTTACCCAATTAGGCCATTACAGTCTTAATGAAAAAAAACTACAGAACTACTGTTGGCAACACCCAGGTTGTTTACTAGTAAAGCTCTGGTCAAAAATGGTGGAGAAGAGGAAGTCTGAGCATATGTCGAGCCCATAGTTGAGAAGCTTGCCTGACCCACTATGTTGAACTGACCAGGTGGGAAGCAGAGGTGGTACCTGGCTCACTCACATCCTCTGACAAAAGTCATCATACAGCAGTTGTGTCCAGGACATTGAGCACCATGAAGACATTACCATCATCCTTCTTCAGTCAGTTGTACCAGATAGGACATAACAATTCCCCTCTACGAAGGTGAGTTTGACTTTGATTAAAGGTAGTCGGTACCTGAAAATAATGCTGTCATGGAACATGAACGTGGTTCACTTGTGAAGACACAACTGAGGTGTTTTTGTTTGAAGCATTTGTATTGCACCACCAGGGAGGGAAATAAAAAGGTTATGACTTTATGTAGCTACTGTATGCAGGAACAATGCAATAATCCTGAGCCTAGCTGCACTAGCCCTGCTGTGCCGTGATCCCCGGAAGGCTGGCAGTCAATGCGGTTTCACTGCACGGTTACCCTGCCTGCATCTCAAACGGCACCCTATATAGTGCACTGCGTTTGACCAGATCCCAGTGCACTCTATAGGGCTCCGTTTGGGATAAATACCCCTAGTCACACAATGAAGTGCAGAGCATAGGAAACGCTTGGACACGCTGGACCGTACGCAGTTTAGCAAATGTCAGACGCATTCAGAGCGCAGTCTTCTAAAATGTCACCCAGATGAGTAGGCAGGAGGCGAAGCTGAAGGGGGAGATATGGAGGTACGGGCATGCAGGGCAGAATGCCACACACATACATAAATGCATTGATGAAATGACATGCATCATGCAGACAGTAGGGCAGGAGGAATTACTGCTTAACCGTGTA
Organism: Umbra pygmaea; assembly: GCA_016801145.1. Taxonomy (NCBI): domain Eukaryota; kingdom Metazoa; phylum Chordata; class Actinopteri; order Esociformes; family Umbridae; genus Umbra; species Umbra pygmaea. The sequence goes on from JACXGM010037554.1 coordinate 3,936, forward strand.
GCGGGCGGTTATGGGTTAAGACCGTCATGAAAAGAAAAACAAATAATTAAGACATTCGTCCTCTCCTTTGCTCCTGGCAACATGTGCAAGTGACTTGGCCTCCAAACATCTCATTGTTCCTCACAGACAATGTGGTCATCATTCGGGAGCCCAGACATTTACACCAAACTTGGACACATTCTTGACCCGTTCTGATTGGTCCCCACAAACGGTGGGTGGAGCTTGAGCACATGCCTGGGTAAGACAATGTGTCATTGGCTTTGACACGGACTGGTTAGCGGTGACATCACTGCAGATGTTTTACACAACTACTTTTATTTTAATGTGTGGACAAACAACTTTAATGACATGTCTCTGACTGATGTAGGTAGACTGAAGTATGTATTGATTGATGAACCGGTGGGGTAATGCAGCTGAAGTCATCAGGGCATGCAAAAACAAAGACTCACAATGGCAAAAAAGGAACAATTAGTAAAAACTTTACATTGAAGCTTTTGTGGCATTAGTATCTGAGATGGTCACTTTCAGAGCCGCATCATGTCAACAAGCAAACCAGGCAACTGCTTGGGGCCCCAGGCCGCTAGGGGCCCCCGAGCGCTGACAGACCTAATGGTTATATAACATAATGGTGATGAATGCTGGTTTTGAGGGCCCCCTGGGTATTTTTGCCTAGGGCCCCAGCAGACTCTAGAATCGCCCCTGGTCACTATCCTTCAGGATGTTACTTAATTCTGCTAATGGTAAGGCACCGCGGTACAAAGTGAAGTGTACCATTCTAGATGCATGGAAACCTAACTGACAATCATGCTCTATGTTTAGTATTATATATTAAGCCAGCCTCCCCTGCCTCCATCTCAATACCTCTGCATTGTTCCCCCACCTCCCCTCACCCCATCCAGTCCAGTACAACATCAGGTGCCTGTGTACTCCATACCCCTTAACTATATCATAAATAACACCTGACAGGGTTTGGTCAGGAGTTTAAAACACTTTCCTACATGGTGTTAGCATGCAGTCAGGCCTTCAGGACACAAGTTTAATGGGAAAGGTCATAGCTCTGTTGTGCCATTCAGCAGATAAAACCTGCATAAATGCAGATCATTTCTCACTTTATTTCTGATTAGCAATTAGCCTAGCTGTTTATCCACCCAAACGATGAATGGACATTGTGATCTAAACTGCTAGCTATTACAAGCTTTGACTAAAGTGCTCTGTTCAAACAACACAACTACATGTAAAATACCATTTGAAACAGACATTACATTAAAGCACAGATATGTAGATCTGTCTTAAGGCCATTACACATAGAGTCCGAAATTCGCATCCGAATTGTTCGCACGTTAAAAAATAAAAACGACCTCACGTTATGTCAATCATGCATGCACACTGCTTCCGAAACTTTCGTCCATTATTTTTTAACGTGCGAACAATTCGGATGCGAATTTCAGACTCTATGTGCAATGGCCTTTAGGCCATAATACTGAACAATGCATTTTCATGGCAAAATGTGGGTAACCGTACGTAATGGAAATGTCACCGTAGACTTATGATATGGCCAATCAAAATGTTAGCTTTTTTACATATTGATTCACCGTTCTACTGGAACATTTCCAAGAATAGACCAATCAGTTACAATATAAAGTAGTTTAGTTCAGGGATAATATGCTAGGTTAGTGAGGTTAAGGTAAATTGACTTTTTTACATTTCGTTAAACGTACAAGGCATACGTTTTCCTGCCTACGGAAATGTCACATGTGGACATATGTTTAGTTTTTTTTACGATATCGCCATGAGAACAGCCTGTACTAACCCTAGTAGCCAAGCCTTGCTTCTCACAGCCTGCCAGTTAATCAGGTTGCTCTTTCTGTTAGCAGAGGGTAAAGCTGACAGTTTACCTAACCAGGTGAAAAGATAAGAGAACCCCAGAGATACCAACCAGCCTCACATCCTACCATGACAGACCCTACCTCCTAGCCTGACAGCACACTCACAAACCCACTGCCAACCAAATAGACAGATTCACACTGCCAGGTGTACTGTTTGGCCCAAGGTGTGTCGACCTAAATATTTTTGTTCAGTTATCATGGGGTGTATATATAGTTATGCCTACATAAAGAATTACTTAGAAACCAGTAGTATTTCAGAATTTCAGAAGAATTCTGAAGGCTTTGATTCCTCTTTGTCTTACTTTACAAATAGGCCAGCTTTGGATCCAAACTCTTGGCTACACCTCAGGAGTTACTTTGTCAGGATGAGAGTTCTACATGGATCCACAATGACTCAGAAACCAATTGAGCTAATTTATGGTTCTGGCAGCTCACAAAGTTCTTTTATTGATAATTAAAATATAGGGAAGTCAGCTTATTATAATAATTTCAGGCATGGTTTACTCATTTATATTATATTAATATATAATATTAAATATAACTATGGTTATTGAGAGCTCTGAGACACTGGTGTGTGTTCCTGTGTGGAGTGAGAACAGTTGAAATAATCAGTCAGGCGTTATCAATTCACTCCTCAGGGAATGTTCTCAATTCTACCTCGGTACCTCCAGCTGTTACAGAGGTAGGTAAATTGATTTCACTTCTCAACTAATATAGTAAGAACACCTGTGGAATGTGAACAATACGGTATAATAAGGTCTCAACCTTGATTTCAGCTTTGGGTTTAATACATACTCAATCCTGTACAAAACAATACAACTATACATACATATTTTGGGGTTGGAACAAATATTCCGACTGCACTACAACACAGGTATGAAACAACCAAAAAAGTATGTTTACCTTAACTTAATCCTAACCTTAACCTCACTTTACCCTAACCTTAAACTCAATAACCTAGCCCATTATACCTGAACTAAACGTTGCTCAAGTACTTTAAATTGTAACCAATTGGTCTATCCAACAATACGCCCACTTTCTCTGGCTTTTCCCAACAAGATACAGTTTTACCAGCTTTAAAATATACAGGATACCTCCCTAAGGCGACATAGAAGCACTTGTGCTAGGGTGCTCCTATGTCATAATAGCAATGGCAGGTTTGAAACACAAAGGCAGCATAGACAATTTTTGTAAAAAAAACTGTCAAAAACAAAGACCAGTATTAATGTGTTTGATTTAAAAGACCTCATGTTTCCGTTGAATGAAAATGTTTTTCACGAGAATTAACTTTAAAGGACCATTCTCCATAAGGATTCATTAATGAATATTTACGACAGATTTTAGTAAATTAGCAGACGCTCTTACCCAGAATGACTTTCTGTACATATAGAAGCATCACCTGGAGCAACTTAGGTTAAAGTGCTTTGCTCAAGAGCACAACAAAATGTGGCCTACTCAGGAATGAAAGGGGAACAAAGATGAAAACCTATAATTTGTCCATGTTTCTAAACTACTTGAAATAATGATTTGACTGTCTTTTTTAATCAGGCAGCTCTTTCACTCAGGGGAGCAGTGCCAAACAAAACATGAGTTAACGAAATTCTTATAGCTCCACACTGGTAAATTTAGAACATTATGAGCATGTGTTTTCTTAGAACATTTAAAAATGGGCGCTATATTGCACCAGAAAAGGTTACGCTATGGTCCATATTTTTCAACACATTTTCGGTGTGTACACTCTGAGCTCAACCTTCATGCCCATATTAGGATAGGGTCCAATTGTCAACCTGCTCCATGAAAACAGACCTATCCCCTGCTATACACTGCCACACACAAACACACGTAAGCACACTCACAGAGGCCTTTTTGTAGAGCACAGTACCCTTCGCCCACCTGTCTGCTCATGGTTTATGTCCTTCGAGACAAGATTTGTGTCCCAAAAGGCACAATATTCACTATTTATAACACCACTTTTAACAGGGTTTAAAGAAATGTAGTACACTATATTTCAATGGGATGACATTTTTTTGTGGACAAACCCCGTATCGGCTGGGCTGAGGCTAGGTGCCTGCTGGGTGGGAGGGCTCCCGTTCTCTCTCTCATCCTCCGCCCACCTCTCCTCCTTCACTGCCTTCTTCCCCCACTGCTCCTTCAGGTTTCCTCCATGCCCATAATTCATTAGAACAAGCAGATATCAGCAACATAGCTGCTGTTAGCACAAGCTAACGATTCCTCATTAGGCTACATCACAGGTCCTCTGCAGTCAACTCCCTAGTCAGTATTATGTATTATGGCTTTGGGATAATGTTAGCAAATCCTGTTAGTTACAAATTATTAAATAACAGATATCACAGCTTTTGAAAATAGGCTACTACAAAACTAAATAAGGTGTTGCAGGGAGCAGTGCTAGGCTCAGGCTAGCTGCTAGCATTTAAAATGTTTCCATAACTTCCTGGAGTGGCGTGCTTCTCTTACTTCATTTTCTTTGCCTAAGCCTCTGTAATGAAGAGAATGGGAGACCATGCAAATGAGTTGGGTGAGAATAAGAAGAGGGTTTCCCACCAGCCGGGTGTCAAATAAAGAGAATCCCCCCCCCCAGGACAGCCTCTGAATAGAATCTTTCTTCTACCTCTCCAGAAGCAGAAGAAGAAAGGCCAGTCAACTGCAAAGGCAACTGTGTCTGTGTTCAAAAATGGCACCCTATTCCCTATGTTGTGCCCTACACTTGACCAGTGAGCAGCATACAGATAAACTATAAAGGGGATAAAGAGCCATTTGTGCCGTGTCCTCGTGGGCCTTGTTTCACTCTGAAGCCGAGACACACAATAGCTTAGTTAAAGTGTCGGCCTTCACGAGACAGAATTGAGCACCAATGTGCATCTGCTGTTTGTAATTTAGGGGACTGAAGTGTGTGAGATTGAAGATGTGTTGTTTCTAGAATAAAATAGTTCTTACAACAACATGGTGGCCAGTAGAAGTCGGTAAGGAACTAACACCTTTCAACTCTACTATTTTCTTTGAGTTATGACGTCTAATGTTGGACAAAAAGGCACAAAGTTGAATGATGGCTTAAACTCTAAACTGACAGAAAATGTACTTTACCACGAAATACATTTTTAGAGGGCTGAAAATTAGCCTATCATTACTCACTAGGAATGAAAATAAAATTAATAGGAACATGTCAAACAACACATGCTTTTGTTCACCAATGAATATAAGACTGGTGTTTAGTGTTCTGTATCACTTAAGTATTTAGGATATAGGCTATAAAACATGCACATGAAGTCTAGTAATGCTGACACACAATAATCACTGACATTAGCCTATTTCATCTGAATAATGAGGCGTTGTCTCACAGAAAGCTGGACAGTAATAACCTAGGTGTTATCTGACTAGTGGTTAGCACATTTCATTACATCACAAAGGACAGGGAACAAGTACTTAAGCCTTGCTGGAAGGGACATATTCATTCATTTAAATCTGAACAAGAGGAGACCATGTTGTTATGCAAAGCCTAGAGGAAAAGATGTGTTTCCCACCTAAATGGCTACATTTCCAAACGCTCACAACACATCCACACTAATGAAAGCAGCCCCCTCCCCCAGTCTAGAAGCTCCTCCCACTCTCCTGTAAAACGGGGAAGGAGGGGTTTAAACTGAGGACATCCCACAATGCATTGTCATTCCTCAGGACTGTTTCATTTAAAAAAACATTCAGAACCACACACGCACAGAAACAAACACCTTAAGACTTTGGAATATGGGGAAAGTGGTTTTATGTCCCTGGTCACAGGTCAGTCAACACAGTCAGGGCTAGTAAACTGGAGCACTTCACTGCCACTGAATGTGTGAATTATCTCTGCTATTAATCAATTAGGTCCATTTAGGCAGTTGCCAGTAAACCACGAGCCACCAGAAAAAAGATTCTAGAAATGTTGACAATTTTATTGGACCAATGTGACCATTTTTTTACATGTGTTGTTTTGTTTATTAACCATTGCTTTGACAACAAGTTAATATAAATACCATTTAAATTATATATAAATACCATTTGGGATTTGCACTAGCTCACAAAGCTACGCCATATATTTGCAAAAAAAACTCAGCCCAGTTGAAAAGTAAATTTGTTGTGTTAGGGCAACAGGGCTAGCACATCTAAATAATTGGTTAGCTTGTGGTTTGTTTTGTAAACCCTTGTTCATTGAAATAATACTATTTTAGAGTATAAAATGCTCCAGAATGCCTCAACAATCCCCTATCTTAAAAAGTCACTATGCACTCTGCTACTAACAGTGGCTCTACACAGCATTTCTACACATGATTGGATGGTCATTCCACACCTTGGGGAAACACCTGTTTTCAATATAATTTTGTAGATAATCCCAAAACTACACACACCCACACACACATTCAAGCTCTAGGAAGAGTCAAAATCAAATTGAATTGCTGGTAACAGATCAATCAATCATACATGCCTACTGTAGCATGTCACTGTCATTACAGTGTGTATTATTCCTTTTAATAAACATAAGACCCATTTAAACTGTTGTGTAAATTAACTCATTAATAATGAGCTAGTCTCTTTTAACCAAATGTGTGAATTACCTCCTTGAGTTATCCACTTCTCCAATAGGCTACACCTACACATCAATGGTGAAGTTGAATCAGAAATGCCTTTCAAGGACGAGGCAGCCTTTGAGTTTGTGACTTCACTCATGGTGTTTGCCGGTCTTTAATCAAGTTCAACCATCCCAAATGGTATACTTTTATCTAGCACGCTACTTTGACCAGACCCTAAGGGCCTTACATAAGGACTAGGATGCCAATTGGGACACAAACAGTCAGTCTGTGTGAAGTCTAAGCAGCTACACGACCAGGCTGAGAAGGCTGTGTTTATACTGCAAGGTATGTTAACACGAGCCCACATTCCTATATTCCCAAATTGCAGTGTAATGTTACAACCTCTGCAGAGAGTTAGGGTTAGAGACAGAGAGTTAGAGAGAGAGAGTTAGGGTGTGAGAGAGATAGAGTTAGAGAGAGAGAGTTAGGGAGAGGGTTAGGGTGTGAGAGAGTTAGGGTTAGAGAGAGTTAGGGTTAGAGAGAGAATTAGGGTTAGAGAGAGAGAGTTAGGGTAAGAGAGAGAGAGCGTTATGGTGAGAGGTAAAGAGTTATAGGGTTAGAGAGAGTTAGGGTTAGAGAGAGCGTTATGGTGAGAGGTAAAGAGTTATAGGGTTAGAGAGAGTTAGGGTTAGA
>JACXGM010037555.1:0-11073 GCA_016801145.1 Umbra pygmaea
ATATGATAATTATTTTAGCAAAAATATTTATCTTTAATTCCAAATCGGTGGAGTCATTGATAATAGAAAGATTTCATAAGTATGTGAAGCATCACAGTATTGTAGAAATACACATGGCAAATGGAAACCCAACATGGCTGTGGTTAAGAGATAGATGGACAATATTGAAATTAAATAAAGAGTTGATCAATTAAAGAAAGTGTAAAATGCATAAGCGAGAGCTAAATGTTAAAATGTGAAATGCAATTGGTCCCAAATACTGGTCAGGTAAAGGTTAAGATGGGGTAAAAAATAGACAGCAATAATATAAAAACAATGTGGGATTGGAACTGATGCACATTTTAGGATGAAGACAATACCTATGTCGAATACTTAAGCTGATCCTTCCCATAAAAATAAAAAAGTAGCGATGAGATCCTTAGCCCACCGAACTGCAACCCATCCCCACCCCAACTACGCCTCGATATCCTGTCCATAAATACTACAAACAGGATTGGTAACAAAGCACCCATGTACCATCCATTTAAGCATATTTTCACAGTCTTAATAATAAGTTGTTTTATTGTTTATTTTTGCACCACAACACTATGACCAAGATGTTCATGTCATTAGAAAGCATTCCTATGACAATAAAATAGAAACTTTTGATAACATACCTGTCACGGCTGATGTCGTAGCAGTCAGCACCCTTATGTGTCTAGATGTTCTTTGTTCTGTTTACCTGGACAATCAGCTCATTTACTAATTATCCATTCACAGTGTTTGATTGAGTTGTATTACATTCTCAGCGAACATTCTCCTGCACAACTTTGATTTTGTTAATCAGTCTGCACAGCCACTTGCCCAGCAAGCGGGGGTGCTATGCTAGCCTGCCCAGCAACCTGTCCAGCCAGCAGGGGTGCTACACCAGCCTGCTACACCACCTGCCCAGCCAGTGGGCGTGCTACGCCCGCCTGGCATGCCACCTGCCCAGTCAGCGGGGATGCTAAGCCAGCCTGCCACGCCACCTGCTCAGACAGCTAGGATACTACTCTAGAATGCAGTGCTAGCTGCCCAGCCAGCAGAGGCTCTAAACCAGGCTCTGGCCCAGCCTGCCACAGCCCCAGCCCAGCCAGTGGAATCTCTACATCAGGCTCTGGCCCAGCCTGCCACACCTCCAGCCCAGCCAGCAGAGGCTTTACACCAAGATCTGGCTTAGCCTGCCATGCCTCCAGCCCATCCAGCAGAGGCAATGCACCAGGCTCTGGCACAGGTTACCACAACGCTTTTCACGCCAGAGCCAGAGGCCCCACCTTTTACGTCAGAGCCAGAGGACATTTCTCTCATTCCAGGGGATCGGACCCCTGCACCCAGTGTTGTGCCTGAACGCGTTCATTGAACGATAGTTCATGAACTCGTTCATATTTTCGGCAAACGTGAACTGTAATACTGCCTGATGAACGTTACTGTGAACTCGTTCATTCTGATGTCTGTGAACGGCACGCTCTCTCAGTTTAACTTCGTTCAATAGGGTGCTAGATTTCTATAGAGCCTTCAAGGCAAAAACCCGGCTAAAAAACACTGTAGAGGCCTTAACATGTAGCGGAAAAACACCTCTCACTGTCATCTGGGAAGTGGCAACACCAGCCAACAGTGTCGCGACTCGCACTGCATTCTGTAACGTCCAGCCCTAGTGGGCTGTTTATGGACTTCCTTTTGTTTAGTGTCTCTTGTGTATATGTTGTTCTTCAGTGTTTTCAGTATATATTACGGTGGTTTAGTTGGCTTCCCCTGGTGTCCCTTCTGTGTCTTGCTAGTATGTCTTATGATGTCATCAGTGTGGGCCCTTGTCACATGTTTTAGTTAACCAATAGATCACGGTGTAGTTATTTCCAAGTCCAGGTGTTTTACATTGTCTTCGTTAGTATGTGTATTTAGGTTTAGTGTTTGGTCTTGTCTCTTGTCATTCAATGTATCCTGTTACGTGTCCTGTTCTGGTGTCTCCAGTTCTTTCTTATTTATACACGCTTGCCCCACGTGGCAGTATTATTTTCTTTATTGAATAAAAGTGATTGCATTATTGAAACCTTCGCAATTGTCTCTAATTATCTGAGAGGATACGTGACGTCATCAAAACAAAAAGCAGCATGAATGCAACAGCAGCATTTAGGCCACCAAACAGCAAGGACCGGCATCTTATGATCATTTAAATTTGTTTTATGACAAGGACGGCTAGGATGAGAAAAATCTAACATTTCTGTACAAACTTTGCCTGCCGGCGATCAAAAAGAAAATCCGCACTGCAGTCACATCCACAGCAAACCTGAAACCGCACATTGAACTGAAGCCTTTCAAGTAATATAGTATATATATATACACACACACACTCACTTAAAGGATTATTAGGAACACCTGGTCAATTTCTCATTAATGCAATTATCTACTCAACCAATCACATGGCAGTGGCTTCAATGCATTTAGGGGTGTGGTCCTGGTCAAGACAATCTCCTGAACTCCAAACTGAATGTCAGAATAGGAAAGAAAAATGATTTAAGCAAATTTGAGCATGGCATGGTTGTTGGTGCCAGAGAGGCCGGTCTGACTATTTCACAATCTGCTCAGTTACTGGGATTTTCACGCACAACCATTTCTAGGGTTTACAAAGAATGGTGTGAAAAGGGAAAAACATCCAGTATGCGGCTGTCCTGTGACCGAAAATGCCTTGTTGATGCTAGATGTCAGAGGAGAATGGGCCGACTGCTTCAAGCTGAAAGAAGAGCAACTTTGACTGAAATAACCACTTGTTACAACCGAGGTATGCAGCAAAGCATTTGTGAAGCCACAACATGCACAACCTTGAGGCGGATGGGCTACAACAGCAGAAGACCCCACCGGGTACAACTCATCTCTACTACGAAATTGGACAGTTTAAGACTGGTCTGATGAGTCTCGATTTCTGTTGAGGCAGAATTTGACGTAAACAGAATGAGAACATGGATCCATCATGCCTTGTTACTACTTTGCAGGCTGGTGGTGGTGGTGTAATGGTGTGGGGGATGTTCTCTTGGCACACTTTAGGCCCCTTAGTGCCAATTGGGCATTGTTTAAATGCCACGACCTACCTGAGCATTGTTTCTGACCATGTCCATCCCTTTATGGCCACTGTGTACCCATCCTCTGATGGCTACTTCCAGCAGGATAGTGCACCATGTCACAAAGCTCAAATAATTTCAAATTGGTTTCTTGAACATGACAATGGGTTCATTGTACTAAAATGGCCTCCACAGTCACCAGATCTCAACCCAATAGAGCATCTTTGACTGCTAAAGACTGCTTTCAGCACCTTGTTGAATCAATGCCACATAGAATTAAGGCAGTTCTGAAGTCAAACACAGTATTAGTATGGTGTTCCTAATAATCCTTTAGGTGAGTATATATATATATATATATAGTATTCATGTAACTTGTTTGTTGACCTTGCCTGGTATATTTTTCCAGGATTCCAGTATTACTTTTTAGTATATACTAAAATGGAATTTGAAATGGAAAATTATTAAAGTTGTAAAACATTTGCACCCTAAAGACTACTGTCCTGCACTCTCAGAATTGAAGGTATGAGAATGTACCTAAGCTTGACGCTGGGGCTGTACCTTTCTGAGGTAAAACAGTTGTACCTTTCAGCATGTGTCCATATTTTTACCATTGATATCTGTACCTCTAATGGGACACTTTTGTACCCTGAAGGACAAAACTTTACAAATTTAGTGCCCTAAGGATCACCTTTGTATCTTTCAGTTTACTTATGTGACCAGTTTACCTTTAAGTACAGTTTTGTTCCTCAGGGTACAAAAGTGTCCCATTAGAGGTATAGATATCAATGGTAAAAATATCAAATCAATATCACCTTTGATTTTATTAAACAGTCTTAATTTTGTTCCTGGTTATACTTCATTCATTAAATATCTGCTATTGTAGTATTGCTTTTGCATCCTGCCTTACTCCACATTACAAAATCATCCGTTAAGTTCAGTATAGTTAGCTAGGATATGATTCACTTTACTTGCTAGTTGGCTAACTAAAGAAAACCAGGTTATCTACTGTAAGTAGGGAAAGTAGTAGGGAGTAGTGGTAACAACTTCTTTATCTATTTAATTTTCATACAATGTTATTGTTAGGGAACCATGATTTTAATGGAATCCAGACATTAACACAGAATTTAAAAACTCCCGGGGCTCAGAAACATGACCCAGGGCTGAGGGGATTGGGTGTGTGTAATTACATTAGCTATAATTATGTGGGCTATTACATTATTTGTTATTACAGCGCAAATTTGTTTTTTTAATGCACAGGAAAGCCTTATGAATAATAATTCACTGGTCTAGCGATAAAAAAATTAGATACATTTTCATAAAAGGAGTAATATTTTGCATGAGTGTGCTGGGGGCAACTGTATCTCTAATCTAGTAACTTCTGAAATCTAGGTGTAAACTGTAGACATTTATTTCTACAAATTGTTTATGTACCTAAATCGCTTGAAGTAATTTGACTGTCAAACATCAGGTCGCTCTCTTACTCAGGGAGATCAGGGTGGAGCTTGTGTGTGCTATGGAAGGTTATGCTAGCACTTACAAATTGATACATCCTTGTAAAATAACATTATAAATATAGATATTTGCCATTGGCAATGCACATGCAATGGTCAATTTAAAAGTAAGTAAAATAATGAAATGCCGGCACTCTGCTAATTTTCCCATATATTTATTGCGCAATTTAAAAGTAAGAACATTTTTTTGGAAGATAGTCTTATCTCTGTTTTGTACTGTAGGTAGATTTTCAGGTTAAAGCAGTTTCTAGTGTTCATGTAGTTTAGTATTTTCCAGAGAGTGTTGGCTGTATGTGTCTCTAAACATGTAAGGTATGGTTTGTTTTATGTGAAAGGCATGTTGGTGTTGAAGTAAATTCTATCATGACTACTTGATAAGTAGCCTTTGCAAGTTCAATCTGAACTGTTTGTGTTTTAGAAATCCACTGCAAGTCAGTGTGTTTTAGGCTGTATGCTGTGGCTGTTTTTCACCTAGTTACATAAGTATCATCTTTAATTATACATAATAGTACAAATGTTCATACAAAGTGTTGTTAACCACTACAGTTTGATACATATTCTTCTTAAAGATTGAAGGTTGAACACTCAAATACAGTTTCTATTGAGCTAAAGAATACAATGACACTTGAATTTGTATTGCCAAATGAAAGATACAATTAGTTAAGTAGATTAGTATTATATTTTCAAAAGATTTTTTAGTCAGTATGATTCATGCTAGAATGCATCAAATAAACAATATTGTTAACAATTTTCATGAATTAAGACATGCATTCAAATCAGTTATTACATAATACACCATATTATTACATTTTTATGAAAAAAAGTCCAACACCCTCATTTTGTAATACTCACAGCATTATGTAATATGTTTTTACAAAATGCGGGGAAATTTATTAGATAATGCGTTTAAGATGTTTATTTCAAAATGCAGCAGATTATTACAAAATGTGGTTGTATTACATACTGAAGTAAAAAAATGTATTACATTTTGTCAAATTATTGCAGTGTTATTACATAGTAATGCGGTGCTACAAGTGGTCCCCATGGACTTGGGGACTATCAATGTTCCACACCTTGAGAGGAAACCCGGGAGACACTCGGAGCAGTGCTCCTTCTGTGGTAAGATTGAAGTATTGCCACCTGCATCTCTCGGGACGGCTCAGGAACCCATGTACTCAGGCTCAGGCACCCGTGTACCACCTTAGGTAGGATCACAAGCATTCCTGGTAACACCTATTAGCACTCACATTCCCCAATTTTTTTCTCATCTACACCTTTACAGGCACTAATAGATTCTTGAGCTTCTAGTAATTTTATAGATAAGGACCTTGCAGTGAGATTGCATATTCCCCTATTGCGCCTTACCCACCCATCAATGATTGAGTACTCAAGTCCTGGACTCGGACTCGAGTTGCTTTTCTCTAGACTTGTGACTTGACTCTGGACTCGCGCACTGACTTGGACTCGGACCCGAGCATTCATGAAAAGGGACTCGGACATTGGATAAAGTTTCTAACTACATTCTACTTTTATGTGTGTAATACTGTAGGGTATACAAATGTGATATAAGATAAGATATTTCTTGTTTCGGACTCCAAGACAGGCCGGTAAACAGCTAGGAAGACCTCCAGGGAAGACCTCCAGGGCTGATGTTCTTAACACCCTTCACTTCACCAACAGCATTAACAACAGATAAAGCTACCATGTCTTCAGAAGCTTGTTGTTTTATTGCTCATTGTTAACTCACTTTACATCGTCTTTGCAATCTATTTTTCCTCACAGCCATACACGCTTCTCAGTCGGAGCGCTACCGCTCACTCTCCTTGCTTGACAACTCACTCACTGACATCACTCACTTAACGCAGCTACCATTCTCGCTCTAACTGTCACTACTCTCGTAACAAAGGAATTGATATAGGCTATGCAACTGTAGTGCATGGTGGAGCATAGGGCTGGGTGATAAAACGATAACGATATGTCTCGATAAAACGTTAGATTATTTCCTTTTCTTTGTCGGAAGAAACCAGAGGTTGCGAAGCAATTTTGGTTGCACGAACACAGGCACTCGCTCTCTGATAACGTAGCGAGTGACACGCTAACAGCCAATCATTTAAAAGTATCAGTTTGGTTGCGCAATATTGTTGTCTCCAAGTCGTGTTGGATTCTTCACTCAGTAACTGTTTCTTCTGAAACTGAAACTGATCATTAGAAAATTAGTGGTACAGCGAGGGAGGAAATTGTTGATAAAACGGGAAAAGTCAGCTCGCCAGTATGGCAGTTTTTTGGTTTTTAAAAGTCTGATCGTAGTCAGAACAATTTCATCTTCATTACTGTCCTGCATTTTGTTCCTGCTCCTTATTCTAAATAGGTCATAAAACTGATCAATAATTATCGATATCGACCGATATGAACACTTATACTGTGATAGTTTTCAGCCATTTCGCCCAGCCCTAGTGGAGCACCAACCATTTAAAAACAACGACATACCAGTAATACTACAATAATAATAATATAATACTACAATACCAGCTCTTGCTACTGATGTGGGGTTTTTCAAACATTAACAAACAGCAGAGATGTACAACACAGATGAAGAGACAGAGAGAAAGATTGAGTGTTTGTGTGTTAGTGAGAGAGAAAGAGAATGTGTTTGTGTGTGAGAGAGAGGAGTGCAATTGAACAATATACATCATTCCTCACTTGGCCTCAAATTTGTGTGATCTACTTTGAAAGCACTGACACTCAGCATGCATATTAATACTATAATACTATATAATATTAATATTAGATAATAATGTTATCTGCAATGCAAAATAGAAAACATTACACTTCATAACGTTTTATACTATAACACAATCTTATTACTGTTAAACGTAACTATTACAAGGATCACTGTACACAAACATCAATAGCAGTTACCTCATCACTCTAGCTGACTGGATTTAATTCTCTAGGGGTTTGTCTGTATTCAATGAGACACTTAAAAAAACTCTAAAACAGCTCAATATATTTTGTGCTGTGATAGAACCTGCATCACAAGGAAACTGTATAATGGACTATTACATATGATAATAAACAGAAGAAGTGTGTTGTTTTATTGTTAACTGTTAACTCACTTTACATTATGATCAGCTTTGCAATCTCTTTCACTCTCGCTGTTTCCTCACAGCCACACATACACTTCTCAGTCAGACATGATTTGTATTTCTGTAAAGTATCACAGTGTTAGGGTGAATACCATTTCTCTGTCTTACCGCTTCATCTTAACCCGAGCCCTTGTCGCTCGAAACCGAGTGGTAAGGGATAGGCATGAAAACATACCCCTATGAAATGAGACACCACTTGGTAACAGTTACGTTATCATACATCGTCGCTAGCTGGCTGCTACATCACCAGAGGCGACAAGTGTTGATCACAAACTTTCAAGATATCAAAAGAAATACGCTGCTAATGTAGTTTAGCTAACTGTAGACATGCATGGAGTCCATTCAAGGCTAGTCAGAGAAATGCGGGGCTGTTGTGCAAATTAGCAAAGTAACGTTAGCATAATTATAATTTTAGCAAACTAGCGATTTAAAAAAATGTTTCAATTAAGAACATGGTTGCAAATATATATGTACAGGACTGTGTAGACCACAAAACAAGTCTGTCGTAATTTATTGGACTCTCTTGATGATCTGGCTGCCATTGTTTCCAGGTGCCCAGTGTATTCTGGGTACCCCTTGGTTTGAAGTAAGCTCTCGAAAATGCTTGATTTTAAGGGGTATCTACCCCTTCCCCTTAGCCCTACCCCTAGATCAAAATGAGAATTGGCATAGCCCTGTAACGTTCGTCAATAGATCAGGAAACAGGTGCAGGAACAGGAGAGGTTTATTCCACGAAACAAAGGTCCAGGCTAGACAATTAATAATATAGTTTAGCGCATGTAGGAGTACAACATTACAGCAACAATAAGCGACAAGGGACTAAACAAAATACACAAGCTAAATAGGAAACTAAACGAGGGATAAATGGAAACACCTGGGCACTTAATAGAATAACAAATGAGGGAGGAGCGGGAACTAGAACCTAAATAGACACAGAACCGGAAGAACAAAAAAACACCATGCAATGGATTGAGGGGGCGCTAGAAGGAACAAAACATCACACACAGGCGAGTAACTAAAAAGGTTAGAGTCCATAATCCAGCCCACAAAGGGCAGGATGTGACAAGCCCTTACTCTCACATGAAAACGCAAAACTAAGGGGAAGGGTTAAGGGGGGTAAGACAGAGAATTGGAATTCCCCCTTTAAGGTACAATATGTAATTTTCCAAAACAATAACAAAAGACGTACTTCGCATTAAAAAAGCAAACATCACTATACCTATATTATATATATTTATTAGTGTACTTACGTTATCCTAAATGTTTCCACCAACTTTCAAACCCAAAGAAATGTAATATAATTTGAGGGACATTTCATTTTGTCTTCCGTCAATGGCGTCATATATCCATTGACTGCTCTAGTTGATCTATGTTCCAGGGAACCGTCAAACATAACGTGAATAAAGTTATAATATTTTTAACAATACATTACTTTGTCAGTCAACATTTTTTCTGCCGGAGACGCTAGATTGGAAGGTTGTCATTGACGACAATAACAAACCCATGATCCCACGCTACTTCCCGACGTCATCCAAGTACATCTTTTGCTATTGTTTTGATTGAGAGACCCCTAGCGGCCAAAAACGACATATTGTACGTTTAACATTACTTACTTCTCAGCCCTGGAACTCAAACCATTGTCTGATGGTCCAGAAATCTATTTAAACAATGGTTTGATTGGCAATGGTTTGAACTAAGTTCAAACACAGTTCTAGTGATATCATACACATTTCTAGCTGTAAGAAAGATTGCCTGAAACATTGCTTGATTTGGCATCAACAAGCTTAAGTGTATATCCTTCCTCCCCCTAGGAACCAACAATATTGTGTCTCCGTTGCTCCACATTTGACACCAGCTGCTTCAGGTCAGAGTGCCATTACATCATTTTTCCATGATGGAAACAAAGGACCTATGACACCAAACATCCACGTCAACAGGCTATAAGTGATGCCCTTGTAAAAGACCTAATCATTAGCTGTTGCCTGCCTCTCTCCATTGTTGACAATGAGGACTTCAGGCACGTCCTTAATGTCCTGGACCCTTAGTATAGGCCCATAGCAAGATCCACTATCTCCTCTGTGACCATTCCAGAAATGGTGAAAGTTCCAAAGGAATGGATAAAGAGTCAGCTGGCAGAAGCATTGAGTGTTGCTGTTACCACAGACATTTTGAGTGATCGCAAGATGTTGTCGTTCCTTGGAGTGACAGCACACACAGTAACTGAAGAAAATCACAAACTTGGCCTTCAGTCATATCTTCTTACCTGCGAAAGACTGCATGGGAAACACACTGGAGAGAAGATTGCAATGATGTTTGAATGCTGTGCTGACGACTACCTGATTAAGAATAAGATCAACTATGACATCACTGACAATGCGTCCAACAAGAAGAAGGCATTCCAGACCAGCATTCCACCAGAAAATGATGAGGCTCCTTGTGTATTTCCTGTATAAGCGTATTATCTTTGATTTTGTCAAGTGTTTTTTGCTATTAAATTTTGCTATTAGTATGTTACACATACTAGAATTTTTGTCACAATATTTAGATGGAGATGGTGTTGAGAGGGGAGGGTCAGGTAAAACATGTTGCATTGGGGATTGTGGAACATTTTTGTTTAAGATACCCAGAGTTTGACCAGACCCATACCCAAATAAATAATGAACTGTCTCTTACTGTTGGCAAATGGCATTTTAATAAATTCCGTAGTAAGCACACGTAGAGATCTAAAAAGTCCATCAGCATTTAAATTTGCATATTTCCATTGTGGTGATTCACTGTCAGTCTTAGTGGCTACTGTAGCTCAAATGGAGAGTAGCAGCGTCTTGATCTGAAGGATCCAGATTGATGCTATAATTGATGTTTTCTGGAAATTAGCCTACTCATTCAAAAATAATACTGGAGTATATTTGTAATCTACAAACAGCAGCGGCCTTAAGCATGTGGGGGCCCGTTTCAATATTATATATATAATAAAAGGCGAATGTATAAACACATAAACTACCAATAGTATCCCTCAGATCGCTTAAGCAGTTCGCGGGGGCGGTAAAGGTCACCATGGTAACCGCAAGTTCGACCAATCAGAGACATCAATGTTTTGCTTAGAGTTGTGGGTAGTGTGGTATTTCTCCAGAAGATTGCAAATAACAAGGGCCCGGTTCCCCGATAACGTTCACTCTTAGCCCGCTAAGAAGACTCTAAAAGATATATCTTACAGAAGTTGTTTATGTTCGTAAGTGTGTTCCCCGAAGTCTCCCTTAGGAAGCTTCTTAACACGTCGCACTTAAGCTGCCTCTTACGTGCGACGTTACAAGGCGCTGTCCCAAGGGAAGGTGCTGAATGTGTTGT
>JACXGM010037556.1:0-10919 GCA_016801145.1 Umbra pygmaea
TGGGTGACCTCTTCTGGTCTGGAAACTTGGGTGACCTCTTCTGGTCTGGGAGCTAGAGCGACCTCTTCTGGTCTGGAAACTTGGGTGACCTCTTCTGGTCTGGGAGCTAGAGTGACCTCTACTGGTCTGGAAACTTGGAGAATCTTAGCCGGCCGTGGAACGGAAACACCGACCTCTTGTGGCCGTGGAGCGGAAACACCGGCCTCTTGTGGCCGTGGAGCTTGAGTGACCTCTGCTTGCCGAGGCGTGATGAAGACCTTCCCTACCCGACATATTGACGTCTGAACCTGGGCTATCAGGGTCCCACCAGTACATAGAGGGGTTCCCATGGTTTCCAAATATGTCTGGAGATGAGGAGATCTGGTGAACAGCCTCTTCAATAGGAAGGTTTCAGCTTCTGTCTGGAGTGATCCATTCCTGGTCCTTCATGTAAAGAACTGGTTCACCAATTCCAGACGGTCACTAATGTCTTGGCCGCATTGCTTCATCCACTCCTGATAATCCCCATCCACGTCTTGGTCTTTCCTTAACAAGGCTATGACAAAGTCCCTCTGGGAACTAAGGCTGGTACCAGCATTCTTCGGACTGGGGCTGGTAGCCTTCTTGGAACTAGGACTAGTAGCCTTCTTGGAACAAGGACTAGTAGCCTTCTTCTAACTAGGACTAGTAGCCTTCTTGGAACTAGAGCTGGTAGCCATATTTGGCCTGGGAGCCACTTGGAACTGTGGCTGGGAACAGCACTCTTTGGAATTGGCGGCCATCTTGGGACTGGTAGCCATATTGGAACTGGGACTGGGAGCCACAATCTTGAAACAGGAACTGGGTGCCCTCTTTGGTGCTTCAAAAGGGGCAGGTGACTTAAAGACACAACGGGGAAGGATGTAGTCCCCATCCATAGCCTCCCTGACTAGGAAGTCCTCATAGGAGGCTTCGTAGAGGTCCCAAATATGATCCTCCTGGTCCCAGCCACTGAAAAAGTGCTCACTCCCAGCCATATTATTAAGGCGAGGTATTCTGTAATGAATACTCCAATGTATGAAGGAAAACACTGTTTATTAACCACAGGAACTATAGGTCCAAAACAGAGGCACAGGATACTCCAAGACGGAAGAATAATAAACAAAGCATGGGTCAGGCCAGCATATCAATAACAGTATCAAGCTAAGGTACCAGGGATAATCCAATGTAGAATCATAAACAAAACAAGCATGGGTCAAACCAGAATAACAATATCTATAAATGGAAAGCTCAGAAAGGAGAAGTCAATACTCACAATACCTCGCAAAGAGGCAAGGAGAGATGTGTGTCTTAAATACTGGATGGAGTGAGCAG
This sequence comes from Umbra pygmaea, assembly GCA_016801145.1. NCBI lineage: Eukaryota > Metazoa > Chordata > Actinopteri > Esociformes > Umbridae > Umbra > Umbra pygmaea. The sequence goes on from JACXGM010037556.1 coordinate 1,333, forward strand.
GTGTGGTGAATTTGGTTGATTGAGTCCGGGTTATGGGAAATGTAGTTCTGAGCAGGCAAGACCATGGAAGTTCTAGTACTGTGAAAGGGAACAGGAAATGTTACAGAGTCCGGGTATGGGAAATGTAGTTCTGATCAGCATAAACAAAGGAAGTGGCTGTTTCCAGGGAAGGGGAACTGGGAAACGTTACAACAGCCAACAATATTTGAAGTATGCCAGCCATTTTAGCAGCTATGAGGTCCCTTTCTGCCTGGTATATTCAAACTATGACTAAAATACAATTTTATGAGATTGCTGGGTTTCCAATTGGGAAGAATTGGGCGATTGATACTGCGTCTGTAGCCACCATCTTTTTATCTCAGAGAAATTCATTTTCTTTGCCGGATTTCGCTTATCCATGTCACAAATTCTAAGGGCGAGGCTTCTAATCCGTGCATAAATGTAGGCGTGATATTTAAATTATGATGGATTTCAACCGTCTGATTTATCAACACCCGTTCATTCGTACGCTGGAATTGGAGTGATACGAATGTTTTGTAAATCACACGTGAGTCTTGTCGTAAGATCATTTCTGCGCTCAGATCTACACTGGTTTCTACGCACGTTTGATAAATGAGGGCCAGTGTGTGTATTCACACATATAGTTGGTGCTATCTACCTTTACATTAGTGACAGTAAGGCTGTTGGTTGTTAGCTGAAGAGCTAAAGTTACTGCCCCATTCTAAGGTTAACAAGCTACGTAGTAACCATACACAGTAAAGCAATAAATTGATACAGCTTTAGTTAACTTACTTGTCCGAGGTTTGTAGCTGAGCCAAGGAGAGTCGGTACTGATCCAGACTTTAATTTCAGACGTTCAGCAAGGCCAGCTCTATATTGGCCGAAGTTGAGGAAACAGTTGTTGATGAAATGTTCGGCGCAGACATACCAGTACAAAACATTTGGAAGTTGTGTTGGCGCATTTCCAGAGCAAATGAAATTAATCCACTCGTTCTTCGCCGTGGTAAAGTTGGTTTTATATTGGACGTTGGATATTCGACACATTCGAAAAATCTATTATGCGGCTTGACCTTTTGACCTTTTGACCCACCCATTCCAAAACACATCTGGTGTATTCATCTAACTGCCCTACATACTGCACAAAGCTTCTTCTTTTTTAAAACCCACCCTTTGATTTTATGAACATTTTTTAACTGAAAAAAGGCTATAAATCTATTATGCGGCTTGACCTTTTGACCCACCCATGTCAAAACACATCTGGTGTATTCATCTAACCGCTCTACACATTACACAAAGCTTATTTTTTCAAAAAACCCACCCTTTGATTTTATAAACGTTTTTTATGTAAAAAATGCTATAAATCTATTATGCGACTTGGCCTTTTTACCCACCCATGTCAAAACACATCTGGTGTACTCAGCTAACTGCCCTACACATAACACAAAGCTCCTTTTTTCAAAAACCCACCCTTTGATTTAATAAACATTTTTTTATGTAAATATGCTATAAATCTATTATGCGGCTTGACCTTTTCTTTGTCATGTTTGAAGTCCAAACATATCAACACACAGAGGCACCACCATAATTAAGATAGCAGGCAATGTGCAAAGTCTTTCCAAATGCAAATTCATCATGCATGATCTATCGCTAACGTGTGACACATGAGAGCATAGAGGTGCCTCATCAAGGCAAAAATATTTCATTTTAATTTAGCTTTAGTTCTGCCTAACATTCTGTACTTTTCACTATCATTCAAATTACTAGCCTGGTTAACACCAGACCCTTCTCAGTTCTGACTGAGAGTGGGTCTGGGCAAGGTTGATTCACAGCCCATTTCCAAAGGGGCGTACTAATGGACGCCGCTCAAGTGCCTCTCGGCGCAATTGGATATATCAGACTTTTGCAGAGTTGAGTCAGCAAGACCGCAACAAATTTTTTTTATATGAAGGCTTTGAGTGTTGTTCTTTGCTCGGTTTTTAACAAAAAGGAAACGTTGAAATCGCTTAAAACAGACGCGATAGCTAATTCGATGTGTGATATTGCGGATGTTCCATTGCAGCAGCCATCGTTGTAATTGTCTGCTTCAACCAATGACTGTATAAAGCTGCGCTATCGTCATCATATACAGCCCGCCTCAACGGTTGTGATTGGTGCCTCGATTTTGAAAAATTGGAAATGGGCTTGAATGGGCTCTTGGCCAGACTGACTTGCAGAGCAAATCTAAATCTGTCTGGGTTTTCCCAGGCTATCAGTACAGCTCTAAGCACTACACTGAATAATCTCTAAACTGTAAGTTCTTTATTTTTTATATTTATAACGTATACAGCAATGATGACAAAAAAGGTACATAGCTAAATTTTCTTCCCCATACCCTCCCCCTTACCTCCTCTATATCCACTCCACCCAATTCCCCTACCCCCAAACCCCACACAAAACCTCCAGACAAAAACACATCACACGGACATACATGTATATCTAATTTACAATAGTAAGATTAATACTGATACTAACTTGGTTTAAGGAAAATCTGTTGGAAGCCCCTGCAAACTGTTAAAATTTGAGATAAATGACTTCCATTTGTCAGAGAATTTAGAGTGAGATCCCTTCTAGGAGTACTTAATTTTCTCCAATTTCAAAAAAATAGGACGTCAGTTAGCCACTGGGAAGCTAAACAAAGCTGACAAAGTTCTTAACATACTGGTATTACTACAATGACAAGACATCCTTTTTTTTTTTTGACTCTAGGCCTGAATTTCACATCATCCAGACCCATTAAAAAAATCTTAATGAAGCCAATGGTGTTAGCCAAGTCTTTAGGGTAACTTAGATGGAAAAACATTAATGAGAAAAAAAAGTTGACAAATAAACTCAGCCTGAAGAAAAAAACAACAACAAAGGAACTGTTACCATTTTTGATGATGAGGAACATTTTAACAATCAGAGTGTGTGCTTTTTATAAGTGAAAAGGTCATGCCACATAATGGATTTTTAGCATTTTTTGAGAGTACAAAATCTTTATAAAATCAAAAAGTGCATTTGTTGAAAAAATAAGCTTTGTGTTATCTGTAGGTCAGTTAGCTGAATTCGCCAGATGTGTTTTGACATGGGTTGGTCAAAAGGTCAAGCCGAATAATAGATTTATAGACGTTTTTTCAGTTAAAAAATGTTTATAAAATCAAAGGGTGGGTTTTAAAAAAAAGAAGCTTTGTGCAATATGTAGGGCAAATAGATGAATACACCAGATGTGTTTTGGCATGGGTGGGTGAAAAGGTCAAGCCGCATAATAGATTTATAGTCTTTTTTTTCAGTTAAAAAATGTTTATAAAATCAAAGGGTGGGTTTTAAAAAAAAAGAAGCTTTGTGCAATATGTAGGGCAGTTAGATGAATACACCAGATATGTTTTGACATGGGTGGGTCAAAAGGTCAGGCCGCATAATAGATTTATAGCCTTTTTTTCAGTTAAAAATATTGTATAAAATCAAAGAGTGGGTTTAAAAAAAAATAAGCTTTGTGCAATATGTAGGGCAGTTAGATGAATACACCAGATTATAAACCAACTACCAATATAAAACCAGTTTCACCACGATTGGTTCTTCAGAGGTTCAGGTGAAGGAATTAAAAAAATACTTTTGTTTTCTTTTGTACATCCAAACACTGAGCAACTGCCATGCTTCACTCGTTTGCAAGCCACGATGTCTCTCAAGGAAAAACATTATTTGCGTGGTTGTAGCAGATTTACATTCTCATGGGCGGGCCAAATTCTCTGGGCGGGCCAAGCAGAGAAAGGAGAGGTAACCTTTCCCCTTATGACAACATAAGGGGCAAATTTCAGAACAGCTCATCTTAGCTTTCATTTTCTCAAAGTCGGAGAAAGATACTCATTGCTTGGTTTTTACCTATCGCCATTTCTAGCCACTGGGGGACCATAGGCAGGCTAGATTAACTAATATTAATGGTAAAAAACCTCATAAATTGAAATTTTCATGCCATGGGACCTTTAATAATAGCAGACCCTAATGGTATGTATTCACTCTAATTCTATGGTTAAAATTGCCACTGAGTATAGTCAGTTTTAAGATGAAGAGCAAGAGATTGCAATTTTTTGGTTGTTGAATTACAAGCAATGGGAAAAGGGCCCTAATAGAGTGGTTCCTGTATCATTTAATATACAAGTAATTTATATAAGTAATTTTAAAAGTTTGCATATGTTGTTTTTGTGGGATTATTGAGATGGTGGAATGCCCACTTCCCAAATGCTGTGCACCGCTGTGAAACGCTGAGTCCTTGCTGAAGTGGTACTCATAAACATTTCTGAAGGTTGGCAGGTATACTTATTGTGTTTCCACAACAATGTTATGCCTCGTCTTCATTACCATGTAGAAGCGTGAAATAACCGCCTGGTTATAGATGTGTCTCCATTACCCTTCTACATTCTGGAACTCAAACTTTTCGCAATTCTTTTGCAGGCTGGCAGCCTCGTTTGGAAGCTCGTGCCGCAGCACCATTGGGTGGTCAGCCTTATCCCTGGTTCCAGTTCGGCAAAATCGCTGATTGGTCTAGCTGAAAACATAGACGTGATGTCACACTAGTGTTTTGCTGTGTGGTTTCAACTGGCCCCATATTTAAAGTACAAATGATGTAGGTAGTTATTACGGAAAGTAATAATTAGCGGAACGTCTTTGCATGCGTTGCCTGTGCAGCTGGCATTGCAGGATCAGTCTTTCTTTGCGAATCCTACTTAATACTTCTTACCCGGACTTCACAAGAAGTTTAAAAACTAAACACAAACCAAAAAAATAAAATGTAAGCGACTCGAAATCAACTACATCTTGTATTTTGTTTTACTACAGTGCTTGGCGGTCGGCAGTTACAGGTTGCTCTGAATGCGTATCATCTTCTGACGTCGTCTTAAATCATAAAAATAAATCGTCATAGGAATGTTTTTCCCACAAAAGACATCAGAGCTTACTTTCCACTGAAGGCAGCGGAGACATACCAACCCCCCATGCCTGGTTTAAAGCTTATCTAGAACCGCATAGTATAGCCTAGGTGGCCTCGCAATGGAGACGAGGCATTAGTGAGTAAATCTACTGAAATGGCTACCATCGTGGTAGAGTGTGATGTGTAAGATGAGAAAGCAAAGATTAAGTCATGATTGTAAAAAACAGTGGCTATCTGTACGTCTTTACCAAGGGCAAACCAGTACAGAAGGGATCAATAAATTGTTGGGGAGGGTCATGCCTCTTTTCCCAATCATTTTGGATGGTCATAGAAAAATGTATTGCTGGCAAAGGAAGGGTCAGGTCGATTTTGAATAGATCCCAAAACTCCTCCGGTAGCCCCTTAAATAAATAAAGAACAGTCCCTAAGTAGCTCTCGTCATTGGCGATCATAATTTCCACACAAAACCAAAACATGTTGCACTGTCTCGGGTTCCTGACACAAACACAAGCCACTCGGATGTTTCCCTAAAATAAATAAAGTGCTGTTCAGCAACGTATGACCAATCCTCAATCTAGAAACAATAACCCTGTCCTTACGTCTACCGTCCCAAATCTATTTAAATATCAAGCCCACATATATGCACAGATTAGAGGCCTTGTATGGCGTCAGATCAAAACTCACGAGCGTGAAAAACATACCTCCACGAGCAAATTATATAATTTCACTGGTGCAGATATTACTCTTCGCGCACCAATTCAACATTCCAGTGTAAACAGGCAGGTGCCAGCGTGAAACAAAACATAGGGAGAGGGATAGAATGGCACCTGCGCATATAAAATTAAGCAGCACGCACACAGAGCAGCCAAAACACGCCCATGAGTGTCTGATTTCTTCTTCTTCTTCTTCTGGCAGATCGCAACCGACTTAATGGTGCAACCGACTATACTGCCAACTACTGTACTGGAGTGTGAGGCCGGTCATGCCTACCCACCACCTTTAATGATGAATTCAACCCTGTGTACCCTAACCTCAACCTACACCACATCACCTCTTCTCTCCTACACGCCATTGACACTGTCTCTACCCGTACTGTCCGCTGCACCTCGTAATACCCTCTCCCCTTCCTGCTACATCCCACTCTCCCTGCCACCAGTCCCCTCCTGAGTATCAGCAATTTAACTTCCCCCCTGCCCAATGGTACCTCCACACTCACCCTATCTTTCCTACACGCACTCTTAGCCAGCCTATCCGCCACTTCGTTACCCTCCACCCCCACATGAGCCGGCACCCAACAAAACCTAACCTCCACCCCCATCCTTTTTAACCCCAGCAACAACACTGTCAGTTCCACCAACACATCCCCCCCTCCACTTCAACTTCTCATCAAACCACACATCCAGGTACTTGAACTCAGACACCCACAGCAAGTCCTGCCCATACAGACCTACACTAACACCCGTGACCTTCCTCCTAGAATAAACCATGAAACACGACTTGGCCACCGACAACCTGCACCCCCACGCCAATGACCACTCCTCCACCACTGTGACTGCCTCCTGCATCTTCCTCCACCCTCTCTTTGACAAATGTAAACGCCACAAATCCAAACCTGTACCCTGGAAATCCAGAGTTCTCGCGAGAGCACAATTTGAATTTGCTCAGCAAGTTACTCTGGCACCGAGTAATTCTGCTCATTAACTATGCCCTTGTATCCGAGCTGCACCAATCACATCGGTGTATCTGATATAGGCGTGCCAGAGGCTTGTTAAACAGATGACGACACGACAGCTCTGCGACCTCAAAGTCAGTAGTAAACATTGTAAGATTTCTATGGATTAAAACCAGTTGTTTAAAACGACTTGGGCCAGTACAATGAACGAGTTAGACTTGGCTTTTTGTCTAAAAGAGGAACAAAAGACGGGGCTCGAATCATTCCTTTTTTATTAAAGGACGTTTTTGCTGTTTTGCGACCCAATACGGCAAGAGTTTTATCTACCAGTTAGCTCCGCCATAGGGTTAGTAAAAACCCACTGGTGATTGGTCGTAGTGTTATCCAATTGCGTACAGTGAGATTTTCAAATGCACGCTTGGTGCCGACCCTCGAGTTGAGGCATTTACATTACTCGAACCCAGACCCTTAATCGTTCAGGATTTGGGTCTGGATTATTCCAGGCTACCAAACCTGTCCATCACCAACAAATCCTTATTTACAACAGCACTCATGTTTACACGTCTCAGCCACCCCCACTTTGTGACCACCCAGAGCTTCCTCAACCGCCGGCCCAGCACCCTGCTCTTTCTCTACCTGCACACCCACCCCAAGGCCCCCACTCTCTGCACCGCTTCAGTATATGTCACCTTATTCACCACTTTAAACCGCTGAGCCTCTGCTGCCTTCTTCTGCACAACACCCTCCCCCCCAAACGCAGCACTGTGCTCCCCACCACAATTACAACACTTCACCTTCTCCCCTTCCCCATACTTGCCATACTCATGCGGGCCCCCACACCTAGCACACCTACCCTGCCCCCTGCACACAGCAGCCACATGCCCCATATGCTGGCACCTAAAACACTGCAGTGGTGGTGACACATATTCCCTCACATAAAAACTGAGACACCCAATGTGCACCCTACCCGGCAACGGCCCTCCAAACTCCACCAACACTGTCGGACTCACCTTCTCTAAAGATTCACCTACAACCTGAGACTACTTGCTTTTCTTTCAAAATCACTGGATGGAAGTGTCTCTCCAACCTCCTACTGCTTCTACAAGCCAAGCTGTGTATTCTGTGGTAGTCCAGAGTCTATAGTGTACTCTACACTGCACTAAGTCAAAGTACTGCCTGCCAGCAAAGTGCTAATTTCAAAACGTTACTGACAAATAGACACTTTACAAAAGGGTAACCCCGTCATTGTAACTAAACTATTTCAGATTTTTTTGCAAAGTTTATGTTTGTGAACTAGCATGTTGCTACTCCCCACTGTACAGTAGACTGCTTGTGAAACACTGACTGTCAATGCCACAGGCACGAACCTGTACCCACCAGTCAGTTTTGTTATAGGACTTTGTGTGTGTATATACTTACATTGTCATACAATGATTTCCTATGCATTAATGCTGTTTTTTTGCTTCATAGTTATGCACCTGCCATAGGTAAGCAGATTTACCGTCACTACAGAGTCAGATGGGTGATTGATCAATATATTATAACTATTAGCTTGGTGATAGGTCATATCTGAATTTTCCTTTGCATTTATGTTTTAAGATTTGTCTTTTTATAAATAAAGACCTGCTGTTAAGTCAGGTTATTGCTCTTTATTGGCAGTAACCTGCACAAAGTTAAAGGCAGGTTTAAGCAGCATGAAATATAAATATATAAAAATAAACTGTACAGATCAACTGTATACATAAACTATATACATGTAAGCAGCACATCACAGCCATTTCTCTCGATTAAACATAAACAAAACGTTTGCCCCACAAATGTACAGACTCCTGTCTTTGTGGAGAGGTTTGGGAACCACTGGTCTAGAGCAGGGCCATTCACATAACTTTTAAATCGCATGTGCTGAAGCTAGAAAAACAAAGGCACCCCACATAAACAATACTCGCAACTGTGACACAGACTATTAGAGAATTGTTATTATTTTTTAATATTTGCTTGAGGCGAAAATAGCTAGAGGGACAAAGGGAACCCTCCATAGCATATCAGCCACTGTCTGGCCAAATCTGCTACACTCGCCGCCAGTATTCTGCACCAGCTTGTAGGTACATCTTGCATTTCTCTAGCTGTGTATGGAATCAGATTTGTGCCAATAATATCAAACAAAACTTTTTTATAATATCAAACAAAAATCACTAACTCAATCAAAAAAATAATAATCTCAAAAGCAAAACTTAAAACTTGCAAACAAAACATTTTTGTAGTTGTAAACTATTGGTCTTTCATTTGTTAGATAACTTGTAATTTTGTTTACAGTTCCTACTAATTCTTTCGCAATGATCAGTCTTTTGCTCTCTCTATCACGTTTGCAGTTTCGCTCCCAGCTTTTTCGTTTACGCTTCCAAACTTTTTGATTGCAATTCTGGCACAAACCTCTTGCGGGGGTGGGCCTTACAAGGGTGCATCCCCATTGGCTAAAGAGATATTAAGCGATAGTTCAGTGCCCCGGAAGTTCTTCGGTGCCTTCATCCACGCAATATGGCTTGCAGCGGACAAGTGTTATGTCCTGTTATGACAGCTGATAGACCGACAGAGAAATTTCACTCAACCAAAACAAACTACTGGAATAAAAAAAAGATTAATAAAATGTAAGTATTGAATATGTATGATATCTGTGCTGTAACGTTAATAGATGTTGTGTTTTGTTGTCATGTTAAGTTAGAATTAAGTTAAATATACGTTTCAATATCGTTAATGTTAGCTAACGTGTGTGCAAATGTAAACGTTATTACATTTAAGTAACATCTTAGTTTATAGTTGTAACATGCAGAGACATGATCGTAGCTTTAAATGGCATTTTGATTAATATGGAGGTCGCTAAAGACAGTTCTGTAACGTTAACTAACTTTTCTGAAGCCATTAACGAGCGCTGTCAGTACGAGATCACAAGTTTAATCAATGCCAGGAATGCTGACA
>JACXGM010037557.1:0-11072 GCA_016801145.1 Umbra pygmaea
GGTCTGGAGCCGTGGGTTACAGAGGTAGGGCAGGATATGGGTAAAGGGGGGGGGTCAGGAAGGATGTAGGTAAAGGGGGGTCAGTGGAGGGGACGAGAACGGTTGACAGCTGTTGTTCACACAGGTGGTGTGGTCAAAAAACAGGAAGGGGGAGGGGAAACAGGAAGGAAGGGGGAGGGTTTATGACAGGGGGAGCGGATGTGGGCTAGGAAGGGGGCGGGGTTTATGACGGGGGGCAATAAATCATTCATAATTCATAATGTTTTGGCAGTTTGACAGGTGGGTAATCCTTCTTCTCTCTGCAGTACTAGCCCAGTAGTGGGATGGTGAAAAGCATATCATGTTAATAAGCTTTTGCCTCGTGCTAATAAAGCCTCTGTGCACACAGACTTTAGCAGTCACTGTGTCCCGTGCTACACATTATATAACTGTGGTTTGGAATTAGATTTTTTTTTGTCTATCCTGACTTTGGTATAAACATAATTTGAAAAGAAATTTAACACATCTAATAAACAAGAAAATATTCAACAAATAAACAAGAGAAAGACTTCAGGAAGATGCTGAATCTATGAGTGTCAATATGCAGATTAGTTCTAGTTCCAAATTATTATATGTACTATATAAGTACTATATGGAGCTACATTTGTGTCTTTATATTGCAATCAAAACGTTTTGCTTTGCAAACAATATAATTTTTTTCAAAAGTAAAACACATTTCTTAGTATTGCAATAAAAAGGTTTTATATTAAAACCAACAACAACCAAAAAATATTTTGGTCATGTTGTAGAAAAGTTTTGCTTGCAAAACAAAAACCTTTGCTTGCAAAACAAAAACTTTTGCTAGCAAAAATTTTATTTTTATTAACTCTTGACCCCATTTCTGCCGGCTTCCCCACTGGTCAACACAGTAGAACATCAGAACATCATTGAACGTGACTCTTTAGGTTCAAACACAGGGTGAGCATCCGGTTTGGCAAAGTGAAGCAAATAAGGAAGTGCCTTAAACCTGCATTCTATCTGAATTCCAGCTGGGGGCGATACGCTGGGTTGCAAAAGAGCTCGGTTTCTGTAATAGTCTATGAGAATGAGAGACATAATATACTTGATTTATTACCTCAGTAAACATTTTCATAGTGAGTATATGGTCTCAATCGCTAAATTTAAGCCTTCTGCAGTTTATCATGATGTTCGTTTTTTGAATTATGGTCTGGTTGATTTTAAAATCGTAGATTAAGCAAAGGGGCGTTTAGGGCGTGGTTATGGCGTTCGGTTGTACGACAAGACACTCAAAGGAGTTGGCATTTCACTTTTTCCGGTAAGTAACGATACATTTTGTTTTAATACTGTTTTTCGTTAGCATTTTAATTAATTTCAGTTAGCTAGCTAGATTATTCCTCCCTCTCGTCAAAAATCGTCACATCTGCAACCAAGATGCCTGCGCCCGTAACGGCAAATTCGATGTCCCAAATCAGATCTTCACATACCAATGGGTGACGTCACACATGGTTATATCCAGTGATATAAACAATCTATGGGTTCAATCAAAGGAAGTAGCGTGTAGAAAATTGCATCTTTACCTACGGAGGCTATTTTAAGGTGGCCCTGAGAAATAACAGATGCAAATATATCACAACACAAAACATTAACAAAACAGACGCAAATAAATCACAACACAAAACATTAAGAAAACAGATGCCAATAAATCACAAAACAACACATTCAGAAAACAGATGCAAATAAACCACAACACATTAAGAAAACAGATGCAAATAAACCGCAACACAACACATTAAAAAAACTGATGCAAATAAACGACAACACATTAAGAAAACAGATGCAAAGAAACCACAACACAACACATTAAGAAAACAGATGCAAAACAATACATTAAGAAAACAAATGCAAATAAATCACAACACATTGTCACAATGTCCCCAGTGTCTGTGTGTTTAGTTCTGTGTTTCATGTCTCAGTGGTTTCTCCCCTGTGTGTTTTGTTTTTATTCTGTTTACCGCTTTTAGTCCACATGACCCTAGCACTTGTTTGATCATCCAATCGGTTTCATTGATTAGTCCCCAGCTGCATGCCCTTCCTTCGTTTGTTATGTATTTAGTTCAGTTTGTTTGTTATAGTCCCTTGTGGTTCATTGTTTCTTGTGAAGTTACATGTTATAGTCTTGTTTCAGTTGGGTAATTATATATTGTGTTTTCTTGTGTTTTGTAGTCATTTGATCTTAACCTTATCTGTCTTCTGTTTTGTTTCTTGTTAAGTGTTCCCGGTTCAGCATTTGTTCTTGTTAAATAAAGATGAGTGAATTTGGACACAACACATTAAGAAAACAGATGCAAATAAACTGCAACACAAAACATTAAGAAAACAGATGCAAATAAACCACAACACAACACATTAAGAAAACAGATGCAAATAAACCACAACACATTAACAAAACAGATTTTTTACAAAATGTGTAATATTTGGCATGAGTGTGCTGGGGGTAATTGTATCTGTAATCTAGTAACTTCTGAAATTTAAGTGTAAACTCTAGAAATGTTTTTCTCTTCATAATCAATTTGCCTAAACATGGCTATGGTTCACCTAAAAAAATCTAACAAAAGCTTTTTTTGTGTTGCCAATTCAAGATTTTTCTTAGGCTGGCCAGTAACCCGCATTTGCTGAATGACTTATAAACCTCAAAACACTTTCAAATTGTTTACAGAGGATGTTCTGCTGTGTTGACCAATGGGGAAGCCAACAGAAATAATGTCAAGAGTTTATCGAAAAAATATGTTTTGCATGCAAGGCAGAAGGGTAAAATGATTACTAAACACACTACAGACAATGCATGAAACAATACAGCACAACAAATACATGTCATGAGCCACCCAGGCCAACATAGTGGTGATGATGAGGTGATGAGGACTACGTGTGCAGAGGTGCCCATGTGCACTGAATAGTGCAGCCCCAGGTTGCCGAGGAGGTGCGATCCTGCCGATGGCTTCAGTGGGACGGCAACCCCGACTGCCGGAGGGGAGGAGGAGGTGAAGTCGTGACATAAACAAATCATAATTACTGTATTACATGTTGCTGAAAGGTGTCCTTTCACTTTGTAACATGTAGAGCTCTGGTAAATTTCTGTTCTTATAAAGATTTGTGGTACTGTAGGTAACTAGGGGTGTAATGGTACGCCTAACTTACAGTACAGCTTGAGGGTCACGGTATAGTAGGCCTGTTTTCTGTAAAGTGCAAAAATGATTGAAACAGTTATTAAAGATCAGATTTTAGTTTCACTGGGAAAAGATGGATACATATCCGCAGCTACAGTGCTTTGCGAAAGTATTCGGCCCCGTTGAACTTTTTGACCTTTTGCCACATTTCAGGCTTCAAACATAAAGATAAACTGTAATATTTTGTGAAGAATCAACAACAAGTGGGACACAATCATGAAGTGGAAAGAAATTTATTGGATATTTCAAACTTTTTTAACAAATAAAAAACTGAAAAATTGGGCGTGCAAAAAAAAGTTAATAATTTGTAGCGTCACCTTTTGCTGCGATTACAGCTGTAAGTCGCTTGGGGTATGTCTCTATCAGTTTTGCACATCGAGAGACTGACATTTTTGCCCATTTCTCCTTGCAAAACATCTCGAGCTCAGTGAGGTTGGATGGAGAGTGTTTGTGAACAGCAGTTTTCAGTTCTTTCCACAGATTCTTGATTGGATTCAGGTCTGGACTTTGACTTGGCCATTCTAACACCTGGATATGTTTATTTGTGAACCATTCCATTGTAGATGTTGCTTTATGTTTTGGATCATTGCCATGTTGGAAGACAAATCTCCGTTCCAATCTCAGGTCTTTTGCAGACTCCATCAGGTTTTCTTCCAGAATGGTCCTGTATTTGGCTCCATACATCTTCCCATCAATTTTAGCCATCTTCCCTGTCCCTGCTGAAGAAAAGCAGGCCAAAACCATGATGCTGCCATCACCATGTTTGACAGTGGGGATGGTGTGTTCAGGGTGATGAGCTGTGTTGCTTTTACGCCAAATATAACGTTTTGCATTGTTGCCAAGAAGTTCGGTTTTGGTTTCATCTGACCAGAGCACCTTCTTCCACATATTTGGTGTGTCTCCCAGGTGGCTTGTGGCAAACTTTAAACAACACTTTTTATGGATATCTTTCAGAAATGGTTTTCTTCTTGCCACTCTTCCATAAAGGGCAGATTTGTGCAGTAATAAACTGATTTTTGTCCTATGGACAGACTCGCCCACCTCAGCTGTAGATCTCTGCAGTTAATCCAGAGTGATCATGGGCCTCTTGGCTGCATTTCTGATCAGTCTTCTCCTTGTATGAGCTGAAAGTTTAGAGGGACGGCCGGGTCTTGGTAGATTTGCAGTGGTCTGATACTCCTTCCATTTCAATATTATCGCTTGCACAGTGCTCCTTGGGATGTTTAAAGCTTCGGAAATCTTTCTGCATCCAAATCCGGCTTTAAACTTCTCCACAACAGTATCTCGGACCTGCCTGGTGTGTTCCTTGTTCTTCATGATGCTCTCTGTGCTTTCAATGGACCTTTGAGACTATCACAGAGCAGGTGCATTTATACGGAGACTTGATTACACACAGGTGGATTCTATTTATCATCATTAGTCATTTAGGTCATCATTGGATCATTCAGATATCCTCACTGAACTTCTGGAGAGTTTGCTGCATTGAAAGTAAAGCGGCTGAATAATTTTGCTCGCCCAATTTGTCAGTTTTTTATTTGTTAAAAAAGTTCAGAATATCCAATAAATGTTGTTCCACTTCATGATTGTGTCCCACTTGTTGTTGCTTCTTCACAAAAAATTAAAGTTTCATTTCTTTATGTTTGAAGCCTGAAATGTGGCAAAAGGTTGAAATGTTCAAGGGGGCCGAATTTTTTCGCAAGGCACTGTATAAACACTAGAGTCTAGCTTAGTCTCTAGATGAAGTAGATGATTTTTCCATGTTGATTTATCACCATCACTCACCATTTTAGGTTTAGGTCTCCTTCTCATATTACTCGAATAAAGTTGGAAAAGTGCCAACAATGATAACAATGTTGATTACATGTGCGCAAATGCTCAGAATAGCCAAATATATAGTGTCATATGAGATTTTTTAAAGAAGCATTAAAAATACAGTAGCTAGCCATTTATTTATTAGTAATTTAATATCTTATGGATTCAGGTCCATGTGCGAATAGCAACCCGTACCATATGGTGCAGGTATGAACACTGTACATTTACCATTACAGCCCTAATTGTAACATATTATTTCCCAAAATGTTGCATACAACTGTATGTCAGTCTAGTCTTGAATTACATTGAGGTCAGCACAGTAAGAGATCAAGTGACATGTTCTGAACACTCTGTGTACCACTCTCAAAATATTTACCTGTGGTGTGTGATTTCCATGAGGTCATCCAGAAACGTACCTATTTACTCAATGAATAGATTGTTTGCTCTTACTGTATGGCAGGTTTTCTTTCTCACAACGTGGCTTAGATCTTCATCATTCAGATGCAGACTAAAAAAAACTTCCTTTCAAAGGGACCAAATATTGAGAGACCAGTCACTGAGAGCAAAATATGAGCATAAAACTAAAGTTCTCAAATTCCGGTGATGGGTGTTTTAAATACTGTAATTTATTTGGGACAAGCTGAGTTTGGAAAAAACTGTGAATGTACTTGTGTGACTTGTGCACCATGTCTCTCTACTCTGTGTATGCAGAGTGTTCAGAGAGTATGTTTTGTTGCGTTTTGTACATTTTGTGTGTCTGTGGTTCTAAACTTCTATATTATATGAATGTTAACTTATTTCTGACTGAAAGGTTATGTATGATTCTAAAAATCCCTCATTTTGAGAAAGTGGAACTGTGCCTTCCCTGATCAATGTGTGTGACAGCTGCATGCTCAGGCTACAGCATACAAACTTCCAGAACATGTTTGATATATTTTTGGTTCCAATTTTGTTGACATTTTGTTTTATTTTGCTCACATCTGTGATCTTAATGTAATTGCATTTGTTATGTTCAAAATTGAAAGCTTGATTGTATTCGAATGCACAATTCACTCTGACATATTAACTATTTATTAATAACGTTTTTGCTGAACGAAATGAGACATGAAACAATTCCAGAGTCTACGGTGCTTTTAATATAAATGAAACAAAACATGGCAAAGTGCGCAATAGTGCACAGAGTATCAAACAAAAGGAACTTCCACACAGGTACAACATGACATTCAACAATAACCAACAAAGACAAGGGCAAACAGACCCGCTCCAAATATTTGCACCAGAGTAGATAGATTCATTGCATGCATAATGGCTTTGTGTGGTTGCATTGAGAAAAGAGGAGCCGATTTCAAATTGCATTCCATGCAATTTTACATGACTAAGGATTTAAAATAATTGTAATACCTGCACAAATTATTGAAATTACAGGCTATTTTTTAGACTACACAGAGAATCTTAGATAAATAAGACCAAACGTTAATTTAATCAATGAATACAATTGGACTGTGGAAGAAAGCCGTTATTATGTTTAAAAAACCTTCCTGGTGCAATGACTCACCCATTTGAAGCTCAGTCAACAGCATGCTCAATGCCTCTCCCTCTGCTTTGTTTTGTACAGGCTACCTATTTAGTTAGTACAAATAACTATTCACATTATTGCATAAGACAATTGTTTTCCAACCTGTGTCCAACCTGTTGCATATGAGCTGTATTGATGTATTTGCAGCATGTTTTATTCTGCATGCCTTGTGATTGAGCTACACAATTCATACCTATTGATTGCGTGTGGCTCATGATGATGTTGTCTCCTCTGATATTTTGAATGATTTAATTCCTTTATAAATATAAGAGAGCAGTAGTCTTACTGTTGTATGTATTGAGTTAATCAGGAACACCTGCGTCGGTACCCTTTCTACATTTCTGATGCTACGCATTAAGCGCAGGAAAGGTTTGCAGACTTCTGTATAATTACAGCAGAGTGAAAGAGAGATTTCATTTAGATTGGTGTGTGATAGAGGCTCTCACAGCAGCCGTTGCACTTCAAGTCAACAAAGTTGAACAAATTAAGCGCTGGCTGGCTCAACCTGAACAAATAGACAATTCATGACAAATGGAGCATAACTGGCTGGATCGGGAAACACATTGAGATACAATAAGCAACAAATTATGAGGAATGTGATCTGTTACATGACCCTCTACTGCACTAGATAATAAAAAATGAGCCCACCTTGACAGAAAAGAAAAAGCATGGCCCTCCCCCAAATTTCTCTGTGTACCAATTAACGTACACTTAACTGATTTTAATTTTAATTAAGGAATAATCAGCTGTAGGATAGGAGAAGGACAGAAGGTCTGTTTAAGACACTTTGTCAACATTGTCCAAACATACTAGTTTAAGACACTTTGTCAACATTGCCCCAACATACTAGAAAGCCAGAGGAGAGTAACAAACTTTCTATTTAGAACTTATAGAAGGTAAGACAGAAATAAATGTCTGTTGTGTTTTTGGTTACTAAATATCTGTAGTACTGTTTATTGTTGGTTACACTGAAAGTACTCAGAAGCTTGCATTTTGGCACATTTCCATGTGAAGTTCATTACCCTCCTGTAACACAAAAAAATCCATAATTAATTAATTACTGTATATTTTAAAGACAATAATTAATCCTACATTAAAATTGCACAATGAATGGCTAAAATGATGTTTTCATATATGAAAATGGAATCATTCCAAATCATGCATTTTGAAAGAAATGTAATTGCAGTAATTAGGGACCATGGGCCCAATCTATTAAACAGTGTTGCATTGACACTTTCTTTGTGCTGTATTAGGCCTCCTTTACACTTTACACCATATGTTTGCAAATCTGTAATTTCCTTCATTGATCACTGGTGTTGTTAACTTACACCCAAGCATTAGACTTCACAAAGCAGGCAATGTCATCACTGATGTCATCATCAAGGAAGGCTGGAGGTGTAGAATGAAGGTCATACAGTCAGTATACCACCTGTACATAACATAAGCCCTAAGCTGCTATTTTTTCCCAACACATAAAAATTGTTAGCTATTGCAGGACTAAACAGAGGGATTCTGATTTCAGGGAATTGAAGTGGTTGAATAGACAACAACATAGACGTTACTAATATATTTTATTTTTACAACACACTTCTCCATCGACTTGTTTGTTTTGAAAATCATTAATTCCCTCGTACAATTGTGCTCATAATGTTTTTTAATTTAGGCATTGATTTTGACAATGTGACTGTACATGCAAAAAAACCTGACTGGTATGTAAGGATAGTGATGATATGAAGCCATTAGTCATCATATAGTTGGTTTGCACCAACCATACCGATAACAGGCAACACCCAAATGGCCCTGATCAAAAGTGTACATGCCCTGGAATATTTGGCCTTGTTATAGACACACACGGTGACACACACAGGTTAAAATCACAGTTAAAGGTTAATTTCCCACACCTGTGGCATTTTCAATTGCAATTAGTGGCTGTGTATAAATAGTCAAGGAGTTTTTTAGCTCTCACGTGGATGGAGTGAGCAGGCGAGATACTGATTCATGGAGAGCAGAAAAGAACTGTCAAAAGACTTGCGTAATAAGGCACTGGAACTGCTTAAGGTACTGGATCTGAAGGATATAAAAAGATATCCAAACTGTCCAATCACTTATTAAGAAGTGGAAGATTCAGGGATCTCTTGATGCGAAGGTCAGATAGACCAAGAAAGATATGAAGACAAAACGGCCAGAAGAATTGTTCGGGATACAAAGAAAAACCCACAGGTACCCTCTGGAGACATACAGGCTGCTCTGGAAAAAGATGGTGTGCTTTTTTTCAAGGAGCACAATACTACAATACTTGAACAAAAATGAGCTGCATGATTGAGTTGCCATATAGAAGCCTTTACTGTGCCAGTGCCACAAAAAAGCCATGTTACAATGTGCCCTACAACACCTTGTCACGCCTCACAGCTTCTGGCACATTGTAATTTGGAGTGATGAGACAAAAATAAAGCTTTATGGTCACAACCATAATCGCTATGTTTGGAGAGGGGTCAACAAGGCCTATAGTGAAAAAGATACCATCCCCACTGTGAAGCATTGTGGTGGCTCACTAATGTTTTGGGAGTGTGTGAGCTCGAAAGACACAGGAAACCTTGTGGAAATTGATGGCAAAATGAATGCAGCGTGTTTCCAGCACAACAATGACCTTAAGCATTAGCAGCTTCTTTTGGAGCCCCTAAGCAGAATTTGAAGAATCATGGTTTGGGGGCCCCCTCCTACCATGCTGAGTCACCTGTGCACTTGATTGGGTGCCCCCTGGTGGGCCAAGAGGCCCCAAGCAGCTGCTTAGTTCGCTTATGCTTTGGGCCAGCCCTGAGCATAAGGCCAAGTTGCCCTTCCAGTGGTTACAGCAAAAAAAGGTGAAGGTTCTTTAGTGGCCATCACAGTCTCCTGACCTTAATTTAATCAAGCCATTGTGGGGAGATCTCAAATGTGCGGTTCATGCAAGACAACCATAGACTTTGCATGACCTGGAGGCATTTTGCCAAGACAAAATTGGCAGCTAAACTGGAAGAATTTGGGGCATCATAGACAATTATCACAAAAGACTGCATGTTGTCACTAATGCTAAAGGGGGCAATACACTGTGTTGCAGACTTTTGAACAGGGGTCATTTTATCATTTTCTTTGTTGCCATGTTCTGTTTTATAATTGTGCCATTCTGAACTACAGTTGAATATGAATCCCCTGATAAATAAACAAAATATTTTTGCCTGCTCACTCATGTTTTCTTTAAAAATAGTATATCTATAAAAAATTCTCCAAGGGTATGCAAACTTTTGAGCACAACTATATATTAATTATTATAATACATGCTGACATTTACAACACCTACAATTATAAATTTTTTTGTGAATGTTTTTCCAGATTTTAGTCCCTTCCCAATTCCTAATAACCCTGCCTTGTCGGCAGCTACGCAACTCCTTGGACAGATCTGTGGGATGACGAGGGGTGCACATATGTTCATTCTATCACGTCACCCGAGCCGACAATTCTTTTTTGCACTGTTCCCCCAAAGTGGAAGCCTTTAGTCGGATCATGCACGGGATTATTACGTTCACCGACTTTACTTCCGCGATAGAATTTACAGGCACCCGAACTGAACACAAGGAGTCCCTGGAGAGCGACCTGGCAGGATAGATAATCAGATTTATCTAACCCAAATCCAATGCTATGCCAATTTGCACTGCCTCATGCAAGAGGCCCGGGAAAAGTCAGAGAACCCATGTTTAAGCTTGAACCCATCATGCAAGGACCACTACGCCACGTGGACCCCCTAACACCTACAATTATTGAGTTAAATATCTAGCTCATTAGTACATGAGTGTGTGCTTCTGCTACACAATGAATTAGGATAAGACACATTCGTACTTACAGCTGCACTCTGTGTTACAAAGATTACGAGAGTATGTGGTGTTGGAGGAGATGCAGGTAAGGCGATCGCTCAGCTGAAAGAGCCCGAAGAAGTTAATGTGCAGAGGCATAATTGGATTGTATCCCAAAAATTCAGAAACCTCAGCTTCACGCTTGTCCCTTCCTCCTGCAGGTTTTCCTGTATATTTCGGTCTCACTTCCTCTGGCATCCCTGTAGGTTTAAGCATCTTAATGCTCTCAGGTGGGAATCCACCTTTTTTTGCCTCTACATCTCTAGCTTGCCAGTTTGGTCTCCCTTCCACTGGCATCACTGTATGTTTCGGTCTCCCTTCATCTGGCATAACTGTATGTTTCGGTCTCACTTCCTCTGGCATCCCTGTATGTTTCGGTCTCACTTCCTCTGGCATCCCTGTATGTTTCGGTCTCCCTTCATCTGGCATCACTGTATGTTTTGGTCTCACTTCCTCTGGCATCCCTGTATGTTTCGGTCTCACTTCCTCTGGCATCCCTGTATGTTTCGGTCTCCCTTCATCTGGCATCACTGTATGTTTTGGTCTCACTTCCTCTGGCATCCCTGTATGTTT
>JACXGM010037558.1:0-11072 GCA_016801145.1 Umbra pygmaea
TTACACAGAGACACAGACAAGTTAGTGACACAAAGACAAGTTATAAAGAGACACAGACAGGTTATTGACACAAAGACAAGTTATACAGAGACACAGACAGGTTATTGACACAAAGACAAGTTATACAGAGACACAGACAGGTTAGTGACACAAAGACAAGTTATACAGACACACAGAGTAGTTAGAGACACACAGACAAGTTATACAGAGACACAGACAGTTTAGAGACACACAGACAGGTTATACAGACACACTGAGTAGTTAAAGACACACAGACAGGTTACACAGAGACACAGACAAGTTAGTGACACACAGACAAGTTATACAGACACACAGAGTAGTTAGATAAACCAAGACAGGTTACACAGAGACACAAACAAGTTATACAGACACACAAAGTAGTTAGAGACACACAGACAGGTTACACAGACACACAGACAGGAGAGAAGAGGCCGAGGAGGGGAGGTGAGGAAAGCAAAAGCCAGGGGAAGAGAGGACGCCACATTTTGTTGTGAGAAAAGAAGGTCGAGGAACAAAAGTACCATTCTGCAGAAGCTCCTCCAGGTTGTCTGGATTGCGAGCAAGGTGGAGGATGAGGGTGGCTCCACGGACCTTCTCTGGGATGTCCTCATACAGCAGCTCCACATAATCATCTATACTGTTGATACTGGCCTCCTCATCCAGCTGACAAGGATGGGAGACAAATACCAATGGTAATGAAATTAAAGTGATCATTTATGACAAGATCTTAAATCAAATATATTAAGGTCTTTTCATATCAGTAGTCTAAAAATACAAAACAACAGAAATAAGGTGTTGAACAGACAGAAAAACACAGCCAGTTTCTCTTTACCTCCATCTCTTCAAATGGTGTGAGGTCTCTGGGCGAGTGTTTCTCTCGTTTGTCTGTGAGGAGGACAGAACCATGTTTGCTCTAGTCATTGTAATGATAGGAATTAACACAAGGAATCATTCAACCACGATGCTACCATTACCTGGATTCTTGCGTTTCTGAAGGTAGAACAGCAGTTGCTCCACCTCAGGTAGTTTAGCCGGATGAATCAGCCTGCATTCTTCCACTACCTTCCGAGCTAAAGAACCAATGTCTGTGTTGGCAGACAAGCTTTTAAGACGGATGCTGCGGGAAGGAAATGCCTCAGTTTTATTGTCTTGCCATGCAATAGGATCAACAATAAAATGAACAAAAAAACAGTTATTTCAGATTGCAATTCTCCTGCACCACTTCTCTGAAAGGACTTCATTCACAAGTGCAGTTTCTGAATCAGCTGTTATGTAGATTGACATATGGTACTAAGTGGAGCCTGATCGATATATAGGTCGACCAACATTATCGGCAGCTATTAGCAATTTACCGATATACTGTTATCAGGAATTTATTCACTCAAATAAAACCAATATTATTTACATTTCATAAATTGTTCTACAAGAGGACATTGCACACAATGTCATAAAGGTTTGAGTAAAGACGGATAACTGCTTCTCACACAAATATGTTGCTATCAGGATTTTTGCAAAATAATTGGGAACAATATCGAGTTCAAAAATCCCATTTCAGCTAGGGTCTAATCCTGCCTTTGAAGACAAAAATTGCTTGCTTGGCCTGTTTGAATGATGCTATAGTAAGGATGGATTGTTATAAAAACATCAGTATGTAAAGTACCATGCAACATTGCATCACTGGGTCAGCTGAGTTGATTTTTTACTTTATTTTACCAGGTAAGCCAATCGAGAACTGATTCTCACTTGCAAATATAAAAGCAATGCAAAGAACCATTAGTTTGGGTTTCCCCTGAGTCTCTACTTGGTGATAAACATGTACATTTTAAAAACCAACCATTGGAACAGTTTAATTCATCTAAAATGTGTGACCTTATCTAGCTCAGTGTTTCTCAAACTTTTTTCAATAGTGTACCCCCTTTGAATTGCTTTTTTAAGCAAAGTACCACCTGACCAGCGCAAAACATTTTTGTAGAAAAAAACTCTATATAAAGAGGTACAATACAGTGCCGGCAGTGATAAACAACAACCTTTTATAAACAAAAACATGAAAATGCTGCATTTCAAATGTTTAGATTCGATCACTTAATTAATTCATTATTATAGTATAATTATTTTAGGAATTATGCATGACATTTTTAATTTAGCATTTTTGCTAAGATTTCATGTACCCCCAGCAGTACTTTAAAGTACCCCTAGGGGTACACGTACCCCTATTTGAAAAACACTGATCTAGCTAACGTTAAGTACAATATGTGTGTAGCTGACCCACGCTTACATTTTCTGACACTCCTTGCGTTCCCCAACCATTGGGTCTCCCACCTCGCCAAGGACAGTTGCTTCCACCTCATACTGAACGATGAGGGCTTTCTCAGTCGGATGGACATCCAAACTCCCCCCCTTCACTTTCCTATGGATTGAAATGATTTATGCATGGGTCGCATGATGATCATGGAAATACGGATGAAAACACGATTAGATTTACAACATTATGAAAGATTCAGACATTGGTTGATGTTTGTATATAAGGCTTAAATGCACAAACTGCCATACCATTTCACCTCAAAAATCTACTGGAAAATCAGTGGTTATCTAAAATGCTCAAAATAATGGTTAATGTTAGACATACTATACCTCGAGCTCATTGGGAGTTGGGAAAAACGTCTTTTTTTTCTACCATGCCCCTCACTACTGGAATATTTTCGAAAAAGAACTTTATATTTTACCCAAACTTAATTTCCGCAGGTATTCTCATTCTATTTACCATGCATACAGTCTAAATATATTATAATTTGGCATATGATTAAATCTTAGATAGTGAAAACTCTCATCTTTTAAGTGATGCAAAATATGCATCCTTGCTCTTCTTTGCACTTCTACCCTGTTCATTCATGTTGGTATTTCTGACTATGCGAGATGTGCTGTCAAGCTAATGGTGGGTGTGTAATTCTAATTATTTAGTCATAAAAGATAGCTAGAAATTAGCAAGTTTATATTTCCAATTAAGTTTAGATACAGTGATAGCTAGCTAAATGCAATGGCAACTGGCACTGAAACATGAAATTAGGCACATGTTGACTGTTCAGGAATTTAAAAACAAGATATCTGGACTTAGACATCATTTTCAAATGTTATTTTTTATGGTTTTAACATGCAGTACTGAGAACTACAAAACCACGATTGCATGTGGTTGGTAATATATTCCTTTAATCCATATTAACTACAATGATAGAGTCTGATACTCTCTGTTTAAATTAAGGTCAAATTAAAAAAGAAAATTAAAAAAGAAAATTAAAAAGGTCAGACACTAAAATAATAGCTAGGCCAGGAAAGGTTTGAGTGAGGAAGGGTTAAATACTGGCAAAGGGATACATTGAGTGTCGGGTTGCATCCACCTTTAAATTTCAAAGATGGCATTGCATAACAACAAGGTCAAGCAGCAGACATTGGGGACAACAAAGCTACAGAATGGCAGAGGGACAAAAGCAACTCTTGCTTGGGTGAAGTGTGAGTACGGTTGGAAACCGCTCCTAGGAACAGGGCTGAACTCATGCAAAGCTTTAAAAAACACTTTCATCAATGAAAAGCAAATAAGAGCCAGGTTAAGGTTTGCAAAAGACCATAAGGACTGAACTGTAGAGGATTGGTGTAAGATCCTCTTTTCTGACATGGAGGCCTAGTGTCTCGTACCCACTGTGAAACTGGGTGGAGGATTGGTAATGACATGGGGCTGCTTCAGCAAGGGTGGAATCTAGCAGATTTGTCTTTGTGAAGGACACAAGAATCAAGCCCTGTACAAGGGTTTCTTGGAAGAAAACTTGCTTCCTTCTGCTCTAACAATGTTCTTTAACTGCGAGGAGTATTTTTTCCAGCAGGACAATGCTCCATGCCACACAGCCAGGTCAATCAAGGTTTGGATGGAGGACCACCAGATCAAGACCCTGTCATGGCCAGCACAATCTCCAGAACTGAACCCCATTGAAACCCTCTGGAATGTGATAAAGAGGAAGATGAATGGTGACAAGAAATCAAACAAAGCTGAGCTGCTTAATATTAATATGTTGTTGCTAAAAAATGAATATGAACTTATTTTCTTTGTATTATTTAATGTCAGACAATACTGCATATTTTTTATTTTGACCAGTTGCCATTTTCTGCATATAAATGCTCTCAAAAAACAATTTTTCTATTTGGAATTTGGGAGAAATGTTTAAGTTCTGTATGGAATAAAACAAAAAAAATTCATTTTACCCAAACACATACCTGCCAATAGTAAAACCAGAGAAACTGATGATTTTGCAGTATCTGTATAATCAGATATGCTCAGGGTTGGAAAGAGTACTGATTCTGTCTCCACCTGAGTAAAGATGCGCAACTAAGGATGTCGATAAGTATAGTAAATACAGTCAAAGATATGAGACAGTTCTGTACTACTACTGTGCTGCTACTACTACTGTAGCTATCTACTGTACTGTACTGTACTGTACTACAGTAGTTGCGACCGAAGCTAGCTTCAGCCAGTCTGACATAATCAGCTGTTTAGCTTTCTATGGATAGCTGCTAATATTAGTCCACGTTACCTTTTCAGATACCGTGCATCTTCAGCCTGAAGTTTGTCCATTTTGAAAAACTCAATACAATGTCCTTTCACAGAATTGAATTAAAATTCATAGCTATCTGGGTAACTAGCCAGCAATGAGCTCTCATGCTGTTTTGCTGTTGTTGCTAAGGTGAGACTTGTCGCCCATAGAAAATTGTGTAGTTGAATTAGAGAAATGAAAGCAACCTATCGCCATCTGTTGGTCTGGAGAAAACGCTTACAGCTGTGAGATCTGCATATTGTATGACATGGTTGTGTACCATAGCCAGTATATAAATGTGAGTACAAAGAGTGCACCGAAAATATTGGGACATTTGGTTTCAAGAAATTGTACATTAGTTAGTGTTCCATTGCTTATGGATATCCATCACATATCTATTATTGATAAAAGGCTTTGGATTTACATTTTGGAGTCTGCTACTGGTGTTTGTAAACATAAGGAGCAAAGAGGTGTAAATGGAAGTCAGGTACATATAAATGGTGGCTTCACAATTCCAAGAAACAATGGCAGAATATTTACCTTTATGAATAATACAAAAACATTGTACCCAGTGGGTGGAGAGCGAAGGCATTACACATGCCCATCATCAGGGTGGTTCGTTATCTGAATAAGATTCTTTTGCACTTTTATTTTTGTCTTTTGTCCTGATTTGTTCTTCTGTTTTCCTTGTGTTACATTTAATTTAATATGTAATATTCATTTATTTAAAAAATGTATTTTGTTTCTGTTAATATTGTTTATATTTTGCTACCCAAGAAAAATTTAAATAAAGAAATAAACAACTTCTTCCAAAGCTGAGTTAATTAGATTGTATCCATTACAAGTCCTAGGCATTCATTAGAAGGCCTAGTGTCATAAATTATCACAAGTAATTTAAGTCTGATAAAGATCTCCAATGGTACTGAGATTGGTTAAGAGCTTGTTTTAGGTATACATATATACATACAGGTGATAAATAAATAAAAAATAATAATAAAGGAGTGGAGGAACTCAACGAATGCAGATGGTGTGTCTGGCCTTATACTTACAAATTGTAGTCATTTAGCAGAGCAGCTCAGTCTATTCAGGGTTGAGCTTAAGGTGCTGTGCTGACATCCAAGCAGAGATGTCAGCCAGGCATGCAGAAATGTGTGAATTTACCTGGGTATCAGAGAAATAGTTGTGTTTTGTCTGCATTGCAGTTATAGGAAAGAGAATATGACAGAGCCAGTGCTTGAAGTGGGGCGGTACGCTGTACTCGCACTTCTATATTTTACTCTTAAGCGTACCTGCACTTTTTCTTGCGAACCACTACTTCTCACATGTAGCCTGTACTCTACCACTGACAGAGATAGCGTCAGTGTCAGAGAGATTGGTAATGACCCTAACATTACATAAACTACACTACCCAGAGGGCACTTCGTGACTTCCTTCAGATCTCTTGACGAATTACGTAAAGGCAAGCAGTCGGGCCACCCTATCAGAAGTTTGCTTTTCCACGAACGCTAGTTCGAAAAAGTTGACTGATGCCTGTGGCATATCACAGCAGAATTTAATGTTAATTTAATTTAATTTAATGTTTGGCATTAACTCTGTTCCCCCTGTCTCTGTTGTGTGAGTCTAGGGATTGTACAGTTCCAATCTCAGCACCGTTGCAGACTTGGAGGAGTTCTGTTGTCGCACACACGCAGGCATGCATGCACACACACACGCACGCACGCACGCACACACACACACACACACACACACACACACACACACACACACACACACACACACAAAACTTGTTTAAATAAATGCAATTGTTGTTCCAGCAATATCTCCAAGTTTTGTTTTTCACAGTAAAAATCTCAAATGTCATAATGATTTGCCAATGCATGAGAGAACCGGCACTTTTTTCCCTACTCCAATCACTGGACAGATCCAAGGGATTTAATGTATAGAAAGAAGAGGAGAGGGCCTAGAACAGAGCCTTTGGGGACACAAGTGGAAAGTGACTATGCAGCAGACAATTATATTTTTCATGTCACCTGGTAGGAGCGGCCTGCCAAGTAGGATGCAATTCAAGAGTATGCAGAGTTGTAGATTAAGAGTTTTGAGAGGGTAGAATGTAAGTTGTAATGGTTCACAGTGTCGAAGGCCACAGATAGACCTATAAGACTGTGAACAGAGGAGAGAGAGTGGGCCTTTCGAAGATTGGACAGTATATGGCCACGTTTGGGGAGAGCCTGACCAAATTTTCCTGGCATGGTTTGGCTATACTTGTCCATTTAGGAGAAAGGGTCGACAGTGGCAAAACATGTTGTGCTCTGTGCGTGATCTTGCGGGATATCACGGGATCCCGTGGGATCTCGTGGGATAGCGGTAGCAGCCGAGAGTAGCAGCCAGAGATGGGCATAAATACAGTAATAGATTACTTTTCTGGGTGGTTGGGCTGAGTTCAAAACTTTTGGAAAGTTCCTCAGTAAGACACTAATGACCAGGTAAAATAAGTTCATAACTTACCAGTGAGCTATGAAAAACGAAAACCTTCAATTGGAACAATGGGAAACATTCTAAAATTACAGAACTTCATTTACCTGGTCATTATTTTTCAGTTTTTTATTTGTTAAAAACGTTTGAAATATCCAATAAATTTCGTTCCACTTCATGATTGTGTCCCACTTGTTGTTGATTCTTCACAAAAAATTACAGTTTCATATCTGTATGTTTGAAGCCTGAAATGTGGCAAAAGGTCGAAAAGTTCAAGGGGGCCGAATACATTCGCAAGGCACTGTATCTCATAATTAACCCTGACTGGGAGGGTGCCAGAGACAATTACTCGATACCTGACACATCTTTCTAGCTAATTTACAAGCTGAAGCTATGTTCTGAGCTAACCTCTGACTTTTTCATCCTAACATTGTTCGTGCGACATGGATAACAATATCTCAACTCTCTGTGCTTGTCAGTTTTAGTCTTTGCTAGCACCAATCTCAGATTAGATTCAATGTTGGTAGACCTGCCCACTGGTAAACAATGTATAATAACCTGTTGATTCATCAATACTGTGAGCAGTGATGTAAAGTAACAAAGTATTAATACTGTACCTAAGTATTTGTTTGTGCATCTCTACTTTACTTGAGTATGTACCTGTCTGTAAACTTTTGACTTTTACACCACTACTTTTTATTACAAAAATATATACTTTTACTTCTTTACATTTTCCAAAACACGTTTGTTACTCGCTACAAAATTACGAATATGACTCGTATTGGAGGAAAGGCGTAAACAAATAATTAACTAAATCTTTGTGAATTCGTTTTCCAAACGCTTTAGCCTGTCATTTCATTTTGAGCCAATCCAATGTGAAACCCTCACCCACCCATTAACAGCATAGACAGTAAATAAAATTGACCAAGCGACACCATTGACTTCAACGGAGTCAATTAGAAGCACCTTTCCGGTGGTAACCAAGCGATATATGTAGCCGAGCAATATATATAGTGATTTTCCCAATTTCTCTCCGCTCCCAAATGGTCTTGTCCAATTTCCCACTAACCCTGCCTTGTTAGCAGCTCTGCAACTCCCTGGAAAGATAAAGGATGGTGAGGGCTCTCACGTGGTTCATCCAACCACAGGTCGTTGAGCTAGCCGGTTGTTTTTGCACCGCTCATACAACATGGAAGCCTTTCATCCGATCATGTGTGAGTGGAATACACTAACCTACTATACGTCCACGATTGAACTTACAGGTGTCCGATGCACACAATGAGTCACTGGAGAGTGGCAAGGTAATCTGATTTATTTATCCAAAATCCCAGGCAGCTGGAGGTTCACGTCAAAGTCAGAGAAGCCATAGTCAGGCTCAAACAACCGACTATCATGACGTAGGTTTTCTAGCAAGGCAGTAACTACGCTACATGAATCCCTAATAATTTTTTAGAAATGTTTCTGTATTATATAGAATAAAGAATAAAATGTAAATTGTACCCAAACACAAACCTATCAGTAGTAAAACCAGAGACACTGTTGATTTTGCAGTGGTCTCCTAAATTTTTCCAGAGCTGTACTTAGACAGGAACACTGAATATCTATGGAATACTATGTATAGATACAAACATGAGAGGACATTGCTAAAAATAGCTGCTACATTATATGGGTGTAATCGGCAGGCTAAACGTATGGTACCGCTTGTGTGCTGGTGGTATTTGTGGGTTAAAAGCTCAGATGCCATTCTGCATGCCTGCTCGTCTTGATGGTGGAGGTTCCAACTGAAACAGATAGCACCACTCCCTCTGTGCCTGGCTCCTCTCATACCCCTCCCTAGGCAAAGGCCCAAGCAGGTGACAGTTTTCAGCACTGCCCCAAGAAGGGATCACAGCCAACCCCTTATTGCAAAGCTGCCAGATGCTACCATGCGACCCAGCACCCCTAGATATACCAGTACCACTAAAGCAACCGCAGAGCAACACCACGCTTACACTTAGTAACACAGACTGTTCTTTTCAAACATATAGTAGCTTGCTTTGCTGGACACAAATTAGGGATGTCTTTGGATCTGGAAGCAAAACAGCGCGCAGAGGAGTTGAGTGCAGAGGTGTCTTCAAGCCCATTACGCAACATGGCGATCCAAGTCCACCAAGCGCACAGAGACCGATGGAAGGACACTGATGATTCCATGTGTCGCCACAGCCTGTCCTTCCATCTGCATCACACCTTAAGAATGGAGTTCTTTGCCAGTTTCCTGTACTTGCTTGAGCAGACCCCTTTGGGTAAGGAGACCCACATACTGTATATCATGAAAATCCCATTAGAATATTGATGGCAGAAGATTTCTTGTAAAAATATTTAATAATTTGTAATAAGTATTGAATAAATATCTGGTTAGTTTCAATATGTTTTGCTTTACATACTAGCTTGTAGCTGTTTATATGTGTATAACTATCAGATCATGTCATATACCATATTAAAATAATCATTGTGATAAATGGTATGACATATGTAGTGTCAGCGTTCAGTTTATAGGAACAAAATCCTGTTCACGAATATGGATAGCTCCTTCAGACAGTGAGTCACATGCCAGTTGCTATATAAAGAATGAAGATTGACATCAAGGCGTTCAGTAACTGTATGATGGACAGTGAAATACATGACCTATGCGCAGTATAATCATTGGTGCCAGGTGTGCTGGTTTCAGTATCTGGGATGAACAAAAGAATCTGTGGGCAAAACCAGCTTCATGCCAGAAAATAGAAAGAATCAAGCAAGCTAACAGATGGGTTACTAACAGGTAAATAAAGGTGACGAACAGCAGTGGTGTTTAGCAATGCATGTTGGAATAAACAACTGATCAGCCCTTGTCATTGATGGACTTTTAAAGCAGACAACCTCACTGGGTTCTACTGAAATCAGCTAGAGGCAGTCCCAGGACCCAATCAACAACACTGGATAATTAAAGAGTGGAAAAACATGGCCGGATAAAACTGTTCTTATTGCGTTGTGACGATAGCAGAGTCAGGATTTGACATAAGCAGCATAAGTCCATGGACTGGTTTCAAGAGTACACATTGGTGGTGCTATGAGGATGATGTAGGCAATGAGTTATTGGCCAATCGTAGCAACATTTGACCATCACAATGAATCTGAACATTGTTGCAGACCAGGTGTAATGCTCCATGGCACCAGTTCAGAAGGATAGCAAGACAATAAACCATATCACAAAGCATGTGCTATCTCAGAATGTTTTCAGGAACATGACATCTAGTTCAGTTACCTTGAGTGGCTTGCAAAGTCAATAAGTCTCGACTCAATAATACAGATTTAGTATGAGATCATACAGGCTGTTTGATGTATGAGCGGAAGGCTTTTCCAAAGAAGAACTGAGGTTTTCACGTCATCAAAACATCCCTGAGAAGTGTCGGACACATTCTTGAACCCATCTCACAAATCAGGCTGTTCTGGAGGGGAAGTGGTCCGACCCTGAACTAGGTGGTTTACATCCTGGCTATGGGCTGTTTTTGAGACAAAACAAATAAGTATGTAACTAATCTTAGGCATGTTTAAAGATTCAGGCATGCATGTTCATGGTTTAGGTGGGCTGAAACAGTTGATTTTTTTTTAACAACATAGCTTTGATATTTGTCACTGAATATCAGTAATGTGCTATTGTGGAAATAACAGATTCACTACTGATGTCAAAGGTATTCTTCATTCTTTACCTCAACATCCCATGTAGAGGTAAAGGACAAATATTTTGTATTTCTCCTGATCGCCTCCTCGTCCCTCTGCCAGGCCTTCCTCTCATTTCCTCCTCAGTCATCTCACATCTCCCTCTCCTTTCCTCCTCAGTCATCTCACATCTTCCTCTCCTTTCCTCCTCAGTCATCTCACATCTCCCTCTCCTTTCCTCCTCAGTCATCTCACATCTTCCTCTCATTTCCTCCTCAGTCATCTCACATCTCCCTCTCCTTTCCTCCTCAGTCATCTCACATC
>JACXGM010037559.1:0-11072 GCA_016801145.1 Umbra pygmaea
AGGAGCAGGACATGGCACTGGGAGAGGAGCAGGACATGGCACTGGGAGAGGAGCAGGACATGGCACTGGGAGAGGAGCAGGCAATGGCACTGGGAGAGGAGCAGGCAATGGCACTGGGAGAGGAGCAGGCAATGGCACTGGGAGAGGAGCAGGCAATGGCACTGGGAGAGGAGCAGGCAATGGCACTGGGAGAGGAGCAACAAATGGCACAGAGGCAGACACCAGCTCGGGAACTCGGGCAGGCTCGTGGACAGGGTTAGGTACCAGGGAAGGGTCATGGTCAGGCAAGGGCACGGTGACAGGCAAGGGCACGGTGACAGGCAAGGGCACGGTGACAGGCACGGGCTTAGGGACTAGGGCAGGCACCAGGACTGAGTCAGGCACTGGCAAGGGGACTGGAGGAGGAACAAGGAAATGCTCTGGCTCAGGAACAAGGGAAGGCCTGGGGACTAGGCAAGGCTCAGGCTCGGGGACAAGGCAAGGCGCAGGTTCGGAGACAAGGCAAGGCTCAGGTTCGGAGACAAGGCAAGGCTCAGGTTCGGAGACAAGGCAAGGCTCGACCGATGGTGGTGTAGAGACCTCTGGGTGCAGGGAGCCTTGAGCAGAAACAGCGGCCTCTGGTGGCCGGAAAGGCTCGAGCAGAAACAGCGGCCTCTGGTGGCCGGAAAGGCTCGAGCAGAAACAGCGGCCTCTGGTGGCCGGAAAGGCTCGAGCAGAAACAGCGGCCTCTGGTGGCCGGGAGGCCTGAGCGAAAACAACGGCCTCTGGTGGCCGAGAAGAGGGAACTGCGGCCTCTTGTGGCCGAGGAGAGGGAACTGCGGCCTCTTGTGGCCGAGGAGAGGGAACTGCGGCCTCTTGTGGCCGTGGAACTGGAATTGTGACCTCTTGTGACCAAACCGGCAGACTATTGGATGCAGGGCAGAATGACACAAGCAAATGCACAGGGGAAAATCCAAGACAAAATCCTTAAACAGCCAAGCATGGGTCAAACCAGAATAACAAATACAAGAATGAATGCTCAGTAGAAGAAATTAATACTCACAATACCTCGCAAAGAGGCAATGGTGTGTGTGTGCGCTTTATATATGGTCTGGGTGAGTGCAGGTGTACGGAATTAGGTTGATTGAGTCCGGGTTATGGTTATTGTAGTTCTGAGCAGGCCAGGAAGGGGAAGATGTAGTTCACAGGGATGAGGAACCAGGAAATGTTACACCCATCCAATAAAACATGTCAACCGTGTAATACAATGTGAAGAAATGTATAGAGCCCATCCAATAAAACATGTCAACAGTGTAATACAATGTGAAGAAATGCATAGAGCCCATCCAATAAAACATGTCAACAGTGCAATACAATGTGAAGAAATGTATAGAGCCCATTCAATAAAACATGTCAACAGTGCAATACAATGTGAAGAAATGTATAGAGCCCATTCAATAAAACATGTCAACTGTGCAATACAATGTGAAGAAATGCATTGAGCCCATCCAATAAAACATGTCAACAGTGCAATACAATGTAAAGAAATGCATAGAGCCCGTCCAATAAAACATGTCAACAGTGCAATACAATGTGAAGAAATGTATAGAGCCCATCCAATAAAAGCACCTCATTTGTTTTTCCAGCTCAATATGTTATATTCCTAATAAATAGAGTCAGTCAGTCTCATGGTTACAGAACAAACACATGAAAATACAATCTTTGGAGCTCATTTATTAAGCGTATGTAGAAACACTCCTAAATTTGCACATACAAAATGGAATAAAGAATATACATATGCATAGAAAAAGTGGGATTTATTCAACAATCTCATGATAGTTTCAAACACTGGAAGGAAATCACAATTAATAAATGTCACTAATTCTCAGGTGCTTGGTGCTTATGCACGACTATGGCTATTTGCATTTCTACACATCCTTTATTAACCATATATGGACTTGGAAGCCTGTTGGAATCATAACATGCTGTACGTGAAATATAACAATTCAGCCATAAAGATTTAAGAAAACCATCTTTCTGAGATGACAGAATTGAGTGTATGCCGAGACAATATATTTGGTTTGCTGCTGGTTGCCGGCTTGATTTTTTAAGTAAAACCTTGTTATAGAAGTTTCTTTACCTCTGGGAAATATTATGTTCTACAAATGATAATATTCATCAATCGCCAATAAGCATTCAATTCTCTATTCTCAGCTCCTTCATGTAGCCTACATGTAGGTTCTTTTAAATCCCATCATTGTAGTCCTGCAGAATGAACCAGTCATGCATTCCACCTGGCTCTTTCATACTACCGTAAATCTCAGAAGTTCTCCCAAAATATGTTCAAGAAACTATTTTGAAAAAATGAATTACATTGTATGCTAACATGTTTAGGGTGTTTTTCACGTTTCAGCTGCACATTTTGTTATTAGGCTATATACGTCCTTCTATTATGTTGTACCTGCACATTTAATTTTGCTGGTTCATGCGAGAACATTCCACACATTTCATACATTCCATAGCATTCAAAATTATATTCTAACGTTCACGGTTAAGGTTAGCCATATAGTTACTGAGTTTAAGATTAGGATTAAGGTTAGGGTTAACATTACAAAAAAATATACACTTCAGCATCACATTAGAATGGAGAACTAATACACACACACAAGCACAAGCTTCCATCTGGATTTGAACTCGCCCTTCCACCATCCCCGACCTCCACCCTACAAAAAAACTTTGCCATTTACATAGTACGTCATGATCTTCATATGTTCATATCATATCATATTAAAAAATTTTCATATTGTATATAATTTTTTTAAGCCCACTGTGTAGATGTGTCGAGCCATGTCACAAGAATTTCTCTGCATAGGATGATGTGATGTCATTCGATGCATATGACAAATAAACATCTTTGACTTTGACTTTGACTTTGACTATTTTACATATTTCAGTTTTGCAAAATAATTCCCCCAGAACATAATTCAAAGTGACATTAAAGGATCACTCCAGACCCCTAAACACCCCCAAATCGTTCCCCACATGACAGACACTATAAACAACTTCTCAATGCATTTTGGAATTTCAAACTCAGCCACCGTATTTATCCAAATTTCACTATGACAATGTTTTTTACGTCATGATATTGTTTTTTGAAAACTACAGCTAGATTCAGGGAAGGCATTCGGTTGACCTCCTGATATTTATTTGTCTCCCGCCCCTGATCAAATTGGTTTGAGAATAAAACTCATCTCAAGCAGGGGACTGAAAAATGGCTGGTAACATAATTAGATCTAATAATACAGTATTTAAAAGTGCTTTATAATTCGAGCCATAACAACGGAACTTTCTCCTTCATGTGACCAGTATACAAAAGCTGTAAATATGGGATTTCATTGTCACAGTATCCATGTTAACGGTAGAGAGAGACAGGCGCGAAGGTTGCAATAATCCAATAACGTTTATTACTATAAACCAAAAAACTGCCACGAGGGGCAAAACGGATCACTAGAATAATAACACAGAGACACGTAACAAGATACAATGATGAACAGGGTGGACACGGAAACATGAGGGCTAACTACTAAAGAACTAAAGATAAATACAATACACCTGGGAACTCACACTGACATCACAAATTAGACCTAACTACAAAACAATACATGAAACAGACACAAGAGGGAGCCAAAACACAACACAAGAGGGAGCAAGGGAGGAAACAGGAAAATAACCAAATAATAGTCCCTTCACCGGTCTACCCTGGACCTGACGTTACAGAACCCCCTCCCTACGCCCACAACACCAGGGTGGGCAAGATAAAGGGCCCGTGGACAGGAGAGACAGAGGGTGGCCCGGGGTCAGGATGGACAGAGGGCGGCCCGGGGTCAGGGGGGACAGAGTGCGGCCAGGGGCAAGGCAGTTTAGGTGGCGGCCAGGGGCAAGGCAGTACAGGCGGTCCTGGAGGCAGGGCGTCTGGGAGCCCTGGCACACGCAGGGGGTCTGGGAGCCCTGGCACAAGCAGGGCATCCGGGAGGTCCAGCGTCGGCGACGGGGGTCCGGACGTCGGCGAAGGGGGTCTGGGCGGTGGCGATGGGGGTCCTGACGGTGGCATCAGCGACGGGGGTCCTGATGGTGGCGTCAGCAACGGGGGTCCTGACGGTGGCATCAGCGACGGGGGTCCTGACGACAGCGGCGGCTGAGACGGGGGTCCGGAGGTCAGCAGCGGCTGAGCAGGGGGTCCGGACGTCAGCGACGGCTGAGCAGGGGGTCCGGACGTCAGCGGCGGCTGAGCAGGGGGTCCGGACGTCAGCGGCGGCTGAGCAGGGGGTCTGGACGTCAGCGGCGGCTGAGCAGGGGGTCCGGACGTCAACGATGGCTGAGCAGGGGGTCTGGACGTCAGCGACAGCTGAGTAGGGGGTCCGGACATCAGCGACGGCTGAGATGGGGGTCCGGATGACAGCATATGCTGAGACGGGGGTCTGGACGACAGCAGCGGCTGCGATGGGGGTCTGGACGACAGCAGCGGCTGCGATGGGGGTCCGGAGATCAAACCCGCAGGTTCTGGCGACAGGGGCTCTGGGAGTCCTGGAGACAGGGGGCCTAGGAGGTCCAGCGGCGGCTGAGTAGGGGGGCCGGACTCGTCCCAAGAGGCGTCATCGCCAAATCTAGGAGGCAGAGGGAGGAGTAGGACCTCCAGGTCCGAGGCCAGGATGGGCTCAGAGCAGACTGCTGGAGGCTGTGTGCAGTCTGCTGGAGGCTGTGTGCAGACTGGAGCAGAAGGCGGCCCGTCGGCCATCTTGAGGATGTCAGCCATTTTGGGAAGTGGGGCCGTGAGCAGGTCCTCCAGGGTCTCCTTCTGGACAGGGCTGCCACAGAGAGACATGGAGCCCCCACTCCACCCCGCATAGCCCCCCAAAAAAATGTTCTCAAGGAGACTGTCAGCCTCCACGTGACAGGAGGCCCTATGGACGGGGAACGGGGCTCTAACCGACCCTACACGGGGCATGGGGTCCCTAATGTGAGCAACAAAGGGAGGCCTACGGGCTATAACTGGGGCATTGGGGGCAATAACAGGGGGCCTAGGGGCGGTAACAGAGGCCCGAGGGGCAAGTACTGGGAGCTTAGGGGCAACTACTGGGAGCCTAGGGGGGCTAGTACTCAGACGGGGGTTCCTGGGTGGTGGACACCTGCCCTGAACCTGAGAACTAGAGGGGCTACTTAAACTAGCCTGAGAGCTAGTGGGGTGGCTAGGCGGGCTAGCCCTCAGACGGGGGGCCCTGGGTGATGGACCACTGCCCTGAACCTGAGAGCTAGGGTAGGAGCTACCTAAACTAGCCTGAACGCTAGGACACGAACTAGCCTGTGACAAGGGAGTGCTACCAGAGGGGTAGCCTGCCTGAGAGCTAGCAGTGTAGCCTACGGGGAAGTGGGAAACCCTACCGGGAGGAATAGAGGCCATCAGGGGCTGCTGGGGAGTTCGCGGTGGTGGTGTCCTCCGGATAGCCTTTCCTATCCACTCGGGGGCTATCTCCCACTCGTCCTCCTCGTTGTCCCGGTCGTTAGCCTCATCCTTGCTGCCATCACAGGCTTCCTCCTCCAGCCAGCTACGACAGCAATAGGCTACTACCTCGGAGTCGTAACATACATCCTCCGGGAAGCAGCCCATAGCCCACGCCTGCTCTCCGCCGACATATCCCGCTCTGGGGAGGAGAGGAAAGCACTCCCTGATGTTGCGGGAACTCCTTCGCTGTCTCATTGTTGTAGGTTCGTCAATCTGTCACGGTATCCCTTGTTAACGGAAAAGAGAGACAGGCGCGAAGGTTGCAATAATCCAATTACGTTTATTACTATAAACCAAAAAACTGCCACGAGGGGCAAAACGGATCACTAAAATAATAACACAGAGACATGTAACAAGATACAATGACGAACAGGGTGGACACGGAAACATTAGGGCTAAATACTAAAGAACTAACGACAAATACAATACACCTGGGAACTCACACTGACAACACAAATTAGACCTAACTCCAAAACAATACATGAAACAGACACAAGAGGGAGCCAAAACACAACACAAGAGGGAGCAAGGGAGGAAATACAGGTAAATAACCAAACAATAGTCCCTTCGCTGGTCCACCCTGGACCTGACGTTACATTCATGATATTTAAAAAAACATCCCAAACATATTTATAACTCTGGAAAATTTTAAGAGACCACTGCACATTTTTCTTAAATCAACACCATAAAAAACATCTGGAATGTGATCAAGAAGAAGAAGGATGGTCACAAGCCATCAAACAAAGCCGAGCTGAATGGATTTTTGTGCAAGGAGTGGCATAAAGTCACCAAACAACAATGTGAAAGACTGGTGGAGAGCATGCCAAGATTGATGAAAGTAAATTATAATTATTATACAATTCTTCTTCTTATTATTATTGTTATGCCAAATATTGATATCTGAACATATTTTCTTTACCTATTATCCTAGGAATGACAACGCTACATCTTTTTTGTTATTTTGACCAGTTGTCATTTTCTGCAAATAAAATCTCTGAATGACAATATTTTAATTTAAAGAATTTTGATGACATTTTAAAACCAAAATGTTCACTTTACCAAAACACATAACTATCAATAGTAAACAAGATAAACTGTTTTGCATTGGCCTCTTTATTTTTTCCAGAGCTGTGTAGGATGTTTCCCCACACTATGCAATGCTTTGCTACACACAAAAGCACGTCGTAAAATTAACCGTTTCACTTTTTCTTTTCTCACTGCTCTCTGTTTCTACATCTGTTTTTTTATTTAGCAAAAGAACAATAATCAGTTACCTATAATTGAACATCAAATCAATTGAACTAAATAATTAGCATATAATAAACCCGTTAACTTAGAGTTACAAGAGTTGCATTACTGCACCTGTCAGTCTCTAACCTACCGGTATTTCAGTCAGTGCGGCTATAGGTTTTACCCAGCTTGGTGGTGTTTGTATTAACGTACAGGTAGATGGGAGTAACTACATTGGAAATAACATGGCTCCCATTCAATGTAAGCGATTGAATCTTCAACAACTTTTTTCAACAACGTACTGGATTTGGAACGGTTACAAGAAGTGTTGAGATTGCGATAACAACGTAATGCAGCAATAAAAGGCTAACTGGAACAAGGATTTACACTAAAATATAGCCAATTATACTTATCAAACAGATGGAATCAGAAATAAAGGCCTGCCTGTAACAAAAGCCTGCTTCAAATAAAATCTGGTTGCCTTCTGCAGTAGAGGTAAATAAAGGCCCCGGCCTTTATTTGAGGAATTACGGTATTCTTACTTGGCTAACTGTAATACCAAATACAGTCATATGCAAAAGCTTAGGCACCCCTGAAAATTTACATGATTTTCATTTATAAATGATTGGGTGTTTGGATCAGCAATTTCATTTTGATGTATCAAATAACTGAAGGACACAGTCATATTAGTATAGTAGTGAAATTAGGTTTATTGGATTAACAGAAAATGTGCATCAAAATGAAATTAGACAGGTGCATAAATTTGGTCACCCCAACAGAAATATCACATCAATATTTAGGTGCCTCCGTTCTCAGAAATAACAGCATCTACACACTTGCTATAGCCTGTAATGAGTGTCTGGATTCTGAATGAATTTATTTTGGACCATTCCTCCTTGCAAAACAACTCCAGTTCAGTTAGGTTTGATGGTTGCCGAGCATGGACAGCCCGATTCAAATCACCCCAAAGATTTTCAATGATATTTAGGTCTGAGGACTGGGATGGCCATTCAGGAACATTGTATTTGAGGGTAGATTTTGAGCAGTGTTTTGGGTCAGTGTCTTGTTGACACCTTGGACCCCCTACAATTTGCATACCACCCCAACAGATCTACAGACGATGCAATCGGACTGACGGCACACACCGCCCTCTCACATTTGGAAAAATGGAACACATACGTGAGGATGCTGTTTGTGGACTACAGCTCAGCATTCAACACTATTGTTCCTGCTAAGCTCATTTCCAAGCTCAGGATCCTGGACTTCCTAACGAGAAGACCCCAGATGGTGAGAATGGGCAACCTCACCTCCTCCACAATGACCCAGAGCACCGGAGCCCCACAGGGCTGCATACTCAGTCCCCGCTTGTACGCTCTGTTCACTTATGATTGTGTGGCCACACGCAGTTCCAACACCATCATAAAGTTTGCTGATGATACAACCATCCTAGGTCTCATCTCCAACAACGATGAGACTGCTTACAGAGAGGAGGTAAGAGCCTTGGCTACCTGGTGCCAGAGCAACAATCTCTCTCTCAACGTCAGCAAGACAAAAGAGATGATAGTGGACTTTAGGAAGCAGCAGAGGGAGGGTCCTGCCCCCATACACATTGATGGAGCTGAAGTCGAGAGAGTTTCAGAGTTCAAGTTCCTCGGTGTTGTAATATCCGGTGTTGTAACATCCGGCCCAATGTTCCCTGTTACGCGTCCTTATCGTTGTTTTAGCTGTTTTGCCCCACGTGGCTGTTTTGTTTTGAGTACGTGAAATAAAAGTCATTTTGGATTATTGTACCCTTCGCACCTGTCTCTCTCACTTGGACAAGGGATTTGTGACAGATTGACCAACCCTACAAATATGAGACAGCGAAGGTGCAATCGCGGACCCGAGTTGAGTTTTCCTCTCTCCCTCGGGGGAATACAATACGGAGGGGACCTCGACGGTCTAAACCGCCGGATCTGTGACCAGGCAAGGGCAATGGGCTACACCATGGAGGAGGTTACCTATGACGCCGAAGGGGTAGCCATGTTCACTGTGGAGTACTGTTTTGGGGAGGCAGACTATGTAGAGGAGGGCGAGGAAGAGTTCTTCTCCGAGGAGGAGGATGCTTGGAATATTGAGGAGGAGGAGGACTACAATTTTCCTGACACTAAGGTTCAGGTTAGTAGCTCACGTGGTTGGGCTCACCGTCGTAATGTTGGGTTTTCCCAGTTCTCTGCCTATTCAGCCATCCTTTCTAGCTCACTTACCTCTCGGCATTGCTCTTGCAGATCTCCTGCTGGTTTTCCTCGTAGAACCCCTTTGGGTAGGGTTTCCCCTTCTCCCGTTAGCCAGCCTAGCCTCCAGGTAGCGTCTCCCACTG
The DNA here is from genome assembly GCA_016801145.1 of Umbra pygmaea. NCBI lineage: Eukaryota > Metazoa > Chordata > Actinopteri > Esociformes > Umbridae > Umbra > Umbra pygmaea. The sequence continues at coordinate 9,129 of JACXGM010037559.1, forward strand.
TCCACACTAGTACTCAGGTTCAGGGCAGGTGTCCACCACGCAGGGCCCCCCGTCTGAGCACTAGTCCCCCTAGGCTTCCTGTTGTTGCCCCAGTTTCTGCCTCTGTTACTGCCCCTAGGGCCTCTGCTACTGCCCCTAGGGCCTCTGTTACTGCCCCTAGGGCCTCTGTTACTCCCCCTAGGCTACCTGTTACTGCACCTAGGACCCCCCTTTTCGCTCACATCAGGGACTCTATGCCCTGTGTAGGGCCATTTAGCGCCCCAGTTCCCATCCCAAGGAAATTTTTTGGGGGGGCTATGTGGGGTGGCGACAGCCACCTCCAGCAGACTGCACACTACCACCTCCTGCAGTCTGCCCACAGCCACTAGCAGACTGCACACTACCACCTCCTGCAGTCTGCCCACAGCCACTAGCAGACTGCACACTACCACCCCCAGCAGTCTGCACACTGCCACCTCCAGCAGACTGCACTCAGCCACCTCCAGTAGTCTGCCAACAGCCTGGGCCCCTCCGTGCCACCGACCTGGAAGTCCTACTTCTCACTCCGCCACCAGGGTTTGGCGATGACGCCTCCTGGGAGGAGTCGGGACCCCTGCCTCAGCCGCCGCTGATCTCCGGACCTCCGTCTCAGCCATCGCTGATCTCCGGACCCCCGTCTCAGCCGCCGCTGATCTCCCGACCCCCGTCTCAGCCGCCGCTGTTGTCCAGACCCCCTGCTCAGCCGCCGCTGACGTCCGGACCCCCGTCCGGACCCCCGTCCGGACCCCCTGCTCAGCCGCCGCTGTCGTCCGGACCCCCTGCTCAGCCGCCGCTGTCGTCCGGACCCCCGTCGCTGTCGTCCGGACCCCCGTCGCTGACGTACGGACCCCCGTCGCTGACGCCTGGACCCCCGTCTGGACCCCCGTTGCTGACGGTCGGACCCCCGTCCGGACCCCCGTCGCTGACGCCCGGACCCCCGTCCGGACCTCCGTCGCTGACGCCACCACCGGACCTCCCAGTCACCCTGCCGCACTGGCCGCCTGAGCTGCCTTTCCCCGGGCCGCCTGAGCTACCTTTCCCCGGGCCGCCAGACCTGCCTTTTCCCTTGCCTCCTGAACTCCCTCCTGACCCCGGGCCGCCCTCTGTCCCTCCTTAACCCGGGCCGCCCTCTGTCCCTCCTGACCCCGGGCCGCCCTCTGTCCCTCCTGACCCCGGGCCGCCCTCGGTCCCTCCTGACCCCGGGCCGTTTCTGTTGCCCACCCCGGTGTTGTGGGCTTGGGGGGGGGGGCTCTGTAACATTCGGCCCATGGTGGGCCGGGTATGGACTTCCTTTGCAGTTCTCCTTTAGTGTCTCTTGTGTATATGTTTTGTTCTTCAGTGTTTTCAGTATTTATATACGGTGGTTTAGTTCATTAGATTTCTTCCTCATGTGTCTTTATGTTACCTGCCCTGTGTGTGTTGTGATGTATACAGGTTCTCTCCCAGTGTGTCATGTGATGGCTCCCCCTGGTGTCCCTTCTGTGTCTTGCTAGTATGTCTTATGATGTCATCAGTGTGGGCCCTTGTCACATGTTTCAGTTAACCAATAGATCACGGTGTAGTCATTCCAATGTACAGGTGTTGTTCATTGTCCTCATTAGTAAGTAGGGCTGCACGATTATGCGTATCGCGATTAGCTATTCACTCCAAAGCCCGTTCTCATTGCAACAGTATAATGCCCGCAACACAAACTTGGATAATTCATTTCAACCTAATAGCGCTAGTTATAATTCATTGCAATAAACTTTGTGAATTCATTGTAAACCTAGTGAATTGTAACCAAATGCAATTGTATTGTGTGTGAAGAAATAATAAGAGTATGTGATAGCAAAAACGGCACATTTAACATGTTTTAATAACTGGTTATTAAAAACATTAACAAATAAGTTGTACACAAATCGATTGACTATATTGTCAGTGTCTCAT
>JACXGM010037560.1:0-11073 GCA_016801145.1 Umbra pygmaea
GAACAGCCAGTGAGTGGGTCAGTAGAGAACAGCCAGTGAGTGGGTCAATAGTGTGCAACAGTCTCTCCAACCAAACAACAACAACGATGCAATTCTACAGTACAACATTGTCTAAATGGAAAAGTGGTTAAGTGATGCATTTGTAAAAAACCTCTGTTTGTATACTCTGAACTAGACTTCCAAAATGTGAAAAACTCCAGTGAAATTAGCATTGGTCCATGGTTTATAAACAAATGCTTTTTTTAGGGTTTATTACTCATTAGTATTTTTTTAAATTAACTACCTCAATAATTAACACTTTATGTTACCCAGCTGGTCTTTTATTCGCTAAAGTTTCTAAATTCTAAATTCTTCCTAAAAATGACCAGGTATCCTAAAAAGCATTAGGGGATGTTTCCTGGCTTTCTATAAGGAACTCTAGATAAGTGTCTGCTAAATGACTAAAATGTAAAAAAACTAATTCTGTCATCATTCAGTCATTATTCTGTCATGATGGAGTCAACATTCGAACATCTGAATTGTAGTAAGAGCTACTTCTACCTCATGGTACTTCGTGACCACCTTGGTGGGTATGCACTGGCATTCGAAGCAGCGATGGGAGCAGCAGGCACAGTTCCCCCCACAGCGCTTCACCAGAAGGCAGCTCGGCCAAAAAATTGCATCCGTCCTCTTGAGCTCCTCACGCAGGGATACAGAGAAGTTTCGTGGTGTGCAGCTGTACAGTTTGACCTCTTCTTTCAAAAGATTGAGATCCACTCCTGTTGAAAGAAAATAGATCTCAAAGAGTCAGTTATTCATTGAATCAACGAGTCAGTTATTCATTGAATCAACGAGTCATTCATTGAATCAATGAGTCATTCATTGAATCAATGAATGACTTGTATATGCTTCATTGAAGCATAATATGGCGAATCTTTCAAAATTGTGCAACTTTAGCTTTTCAAGAAGCCCATCCACAGACAGTTTTATACTCAAGTGCAACTGTAAATCAGTTATTTTTCCTCCTTCCTAATATATTAAACCTTTTTCTACCAAAATCCTAGCTGTCTTTTGAGCAACATACTATGTACCTTTGGATTTCTTATTGTGGAAGAGTGATTTCCCCAGGATGTGCCAGGTGGGTTTGTACAGCTCATCCATGTCCACCTGCCATCTGTCAGGCTCCAGGTACTTCATGACCTCCTCCACAGTGCTGAGACCAGCCACTGCCTGAGACAGTGCATCCGGGCTCTGGAGGGACGGAGGTGACGTTACCTCAGGCTTTGGTACACTCTAAAGTGAACGACAAAAGGGAAGACACAGAACAATAAAGTTGTTACATGGTCTTAACCTAATTAATCATGATGTAAGCAGGGCAACTCATGGGAAACACTAGACAGTCCAGTGTAGCTGTAACCCCGAGCTAGTACACCGGATTCATCTTGGCTACTAAACAACAAGTCTTTGATCTGTGAATCCAGTGTGCTAGCTCAAGGCTACATCTAAACTGTAGACCTCCTAGTGGTCCCCCAGGAGATGTTTGAGAACCACTGCATTACATGATTATGGGATGTTTGTGAATAGAACATTTGCATTGATTGAGGGCTGTAAACTGAAATATACAGGTAATACCACCAAATAACCAATGTCTAACATAAAAGCTGTATATAATGAGTGAATATGCAGCCTTAAATGAAAATGATTGTCCTTCTCCAGCCACAACCCTTAACCAGGATTCAAACGGCAACAAAGGGGCATATTTTTTGCCTGACACACATGGTATTGGTGGTCTAATCCAGCTTGATTGACAAGATGAATGCATTGCTGTGATAACTGCTAATAGCACACACACTACAGCACTTAAAATCGAACTTTGTTTGTTCCATTGATAATTCATTCAAGTCAACTCTGTAAAATGGGAAAGCTTTTCAAAAGCTTTTGAAAAACAAATTTGAATTCTGTCACTTAGTATGTGTGTAAGGCATATGAATCAGCACAAAAAGCATGCCAGGGGATTGGCACCGTCACCCTGCATAATGGCATCACACAGGGACGTCTGTCAAGAGTCCCTGACAACATAATACCATGTAATACAGACTGAAATGACTGTTGGCACTCTTTTCAAACGTGGTGCTTGATTGTTCTGCCACTGCGTGAGAGGATCGAGGACAAATGCTTTATGACCGAAATATAAAATTATAGATTTTCAAATTGGTTTTTGCCAAGTTTATTCCTCCTTGATGTTAGTGGTGTTTGGTATTATTTTTTGGTATTATTATATGCTCATTTCATTTGAACTTTGACCCCCCCCTTAGACAAGTGGGTGCAGTCATGTGACAGGAATATGCACCCTAATGCCACAGGTCATGTGCGTTGACACCATAGAAATAGAATGGATAGAAAGGCCATTGGTCATTCGATTAGTACACAACAAAATGGCGATTGTTGTTAGTTGTCACGGTGACAACACGCGAATCGGTTTAATGCGGAAATAGGCTGCTAGATCTTTGCAGTGGAATGGTATACATAAAAATGGCTGCCGCTATGACCTTTCTGCTACATTGATTTGAATTGGAATTGCCTTTCTATCCATTCCATTTCTATGGTTGACACATAGTGTACAACCAAACCCAGCTGAACTACCAATAACAAAATAATTAGCCTGACAGAGTCATGTTCAGAGGTCATGGAAGGAAAAACACCATGCCATTGGATTTCTGTGAGAAAGAACAGTTGAGATTTCCTTCTCACTGCGTATCCTGTTCTTGGCAGTGGGAGCAGTGTGGAAACCAATAAGAGCTTCTGAATCTCAACGGTGTTGCCCCCTCCCCAATTAAGGATACTCTGGAGGCGCAGACTCAGTAGGAGTAGCCAAGTGCTCCTTCTGAGGTGAAATGCAGTGAATACATCTCAGGGAAGGAGGTGAGATGCCACGCTGAAAACAAAGCACTAAAGAGTCACTAGATCTTCTGACTGCCATGAATTCCAAAGACACTTAGAGCTAAATGTGTACTTAGCCAAGTTTGCCACGTTCAGTTAAAGCTCAAGCGTTTATCTGTTATGTGACTGGGGATACAGATTCTAAACAGAAGCCTGGATGTGCCAGTCTGAAGAAACAATAGTGTTCATGTGAAAGACCAGCCCTATCCATTATATGTAATAACATTGACAGCATCTTTCACAACAGAATTGCATTTGTAATAAATAACAAATGCAGACAAGACAGCCCAAACAAATGTGATGAAACGGAGACCTCTAATCTTCAGTCTATTGTTTTGCAGTTATAAACGTACCTCCCTAAGCAATCAGCTCTTGCATAGCAACCCTGAAAATATTTTGCCTCATAACTGCAGTTAATGTTTTAAAACCGAAACTTTGGGAAAAATTAATCTCACGAGGTGTTAAACTCTAACAAAGAACAGTCTAGAAAACTAAAAGGTGTTTCAGATTGTCTTCAGACTGTGTCAAACATTCATAAGGAAAATACCTCAGTGGGCAGATACTAGGCTCACAGACAGCAACTTGTGCCAGAAATCACAGAAGTAGACAGCATATGGGGAGTAAGGCAGTGTGTGATGAGGGATAAACGGACGCAAAAAGGAGGGACTGGACATTTTCTGACAGTGGGCGCATGAAAATGTAAAACACAATCTCATTATACAAGCCTTGGCCACTTTCTGCAGAGTTGTATTTTTTTATAAGTATGTGAACAGCTCTTCTGCTGGAAACTATTTCAAAATAAATTACATAAATAACTGAAAAAACATTTCACACATTTACACAAGTGTGCATGTATTTACAGTGCATCCAGAAAATATTCACAGCGCTTTACTTTTTCAATTGTTTTGTTATGTTACACCCTTATTCTGAAATCGATTCATTATTTTCCTCAAAATTTTACAAACAATATCCCATAATGACAATGTGAAAAAAGTGTGTTTGAAATCTTGGCAAATTTATTAAAAATAAAAAACAAAATAGCACATGTACATAAGTATTCACAGCCTTTTGCTATGACACTCAAAATCCTTGAGATGTTTCCACAACCTGATTGGAGTCAACATGTGATAAATTCAGTTGATTGGACATGATTTGGAAAGGCACAAACCTGCCTATATAAGGTCCCACATTTAACAGTGCATGTCCGAGCACAATTCAAGCCATGACGTTCAAGGAATGTTATGTAGACCTCAGAGACAGGATTGTATCGAGACACAGATCTGGTGAAGGGTACAGAAAAATATCTGCAGTATTGAAGGTCCCAATGAGCACAGGGGCCTCCATCATCCGTAAATGGAAGAGGTTTGGAACCGCCAGGTCTCTTCCTAGAGCTGGCCAAATGGATGCGATCGGGGGAGAAGGGCCTTGGTTAAGGAGGTGACCAAGAACCCGAAGGTCACTCTGACCAGGGTGTGTGCAGGTTTGATGACATTCAATTTAAGACTTTAAGACTTCTTTAATGCCACTCGAAATGCTTTTTAAGACCAATACCGCAGTGAACGCACAATAAAATAATAAAAAAAACCTGTGATTGACCAAGAATTTAATTATGCACACTGGCAGAGGATTATTTATTCTAGCGTGTAGTATTAGTAAACAATCTTATTTGTGATCAATCCAAATATATTTAAGACCCGGGACATGGTTTATCTACTAATACAACCTTAACAAAATTGTTGCAAAAACTCTGGTTTATAAAGGATAGAACACAAGTAGGCTATGACCCAGAAAGTGGTCATCTACAATAGCCCTAAAATGACCCAGTAGCAAATTAATATAAATGTTGAGAAATAAAATAACATTACTATGACATTTAGTACTACAGCCTACTATTCGATGTGATATTATTACAAATTCCCCATATGTTGATGAGTGATAATCTTTATAGAATTAGACATAATAGCTTTACCATCTGCTAAAGTTAACAAAGGGATAGCAACCTATATGATTTTTCACCAATGCTCTGAATCTGTTCAAATAGCATTTTCATGTAATATCTATTACATTCATTGCTAATACTTATTGAGTTGTTGTTAGGGCAAACAGATAATCATCAATAAACAATACTTTGCCGAATATCAGGAATAGTCCTATTTTTTTCAGACTACCAATAGTAGGCAGGAAGATTGGTTTTGCCTTAATAGGCTAATCTTAATTTATATGGCGACTTGAGTAGTTAAGCAGTATACGGTGACTACCTCTGTGGTTGGTTCCCGTTCTCTGCTATGTTTTGCAACTCTTGGATGAAGGGTTGATGTTGACCATGTATTATGTTAGGGAAGAAGAAACTCAATTTTCTCACTTTGCTGCGCACTGACCTGTTTTTGGATGTCGGGAGCGAGTAATGCACAGTCTCTTGTGTTGGAATGCGTTGTCTGACTTTGAGGGTGACCAGCGCAACACTTTATTTTAATTTTTGGATTTGATTAGAAAGCAATGTCTATTAATTATATTTGCAAATAAGTTATTTATTTTCATTATATTAAGTAAAGTTCTAAATGTATCTTATCTTCCATTTTGCCTGCAGCATTTTTACGTGCGCATGATAGACTGTCCATAATTAAGTCGTCACACAGTGTGTGACTCAAGCTTCATACCTGGAGCTGTGTACGGCTTGTAACCACAGCTAAAATCGCTGTGCTCTAGCCATGTCTCGTTAAAAGTACACTTTCCCATTTTCCACACATAGGCCTAGCCGAACTTTAACAAACTCTGAGGAGTCGCAGATGTAATTCGCGGGCAGGTATTGTATTACATTTATCACAAGATTTGTAGTTTTATCACCCCGTACGTATCAACATCAGTATCCCCAGAAAGAACTACAACACACCAAATCAACGTTCTGAGGGCATCTTACTGCTGGTTTTGTTACTGTTGCACCTTAAAAAATGTCAGTGTGCAACGCAAAATGTACATTTGTTCCTAATTAACATTGACAACATTCATGACTCCGTTTTGTAGGCTAGGACTCAATATTTTCTCTTTCTGCGGCCAGCGTTTCTGGAAATGAACAAGGGTCAAGCCAGTTTTAAGACCAGACTAAATGAAACTTAAGACCTCGGATGAAAATCTGACCCTTTTAAGACGTTTTAAGGCCATAAATATAAAGTTTAGAATTTCAGACTTTTTAAGACTTTTTAAGACCCCGCAACAACCCTGTCTGACAGACCTCACGTGTTTCTCAGTGGAGGTAGAAGAACCTTCCAGAAGAACAACCATGTCTGCAGCACTCCACCAATCAGGCCTGTATGATAGAGTGGCCAGACAGAAGCTACTCCTCAGTAAAAGGCAAATAAGAGCCCACCTGGAGTTTGCCAAAAGGCACCTGAAGGACTGTCAGAACATGAAACAAAATTCTCTGGTCTGATGAAAAAAAGATTGAACTCTTTGGCCTGAATGTCAAGCGTCATGTCTGAAGGAAACCAGGTATCGCTCATCAACCCGCCTATACCATCCCTACAGTGAAGCATGCTGGTGGCAACATCATGCTGTGGGCATGTTTTTCAGTGGCAAGAACTGGGAGACTAGTCAGGATCAAGGGAAAGATCATTGCAGCAATGTACACAGACATCATTCCTGAAAACCTGCTCCAGAGTGCTCTATACCTCAGACTGGGGCAGAGATTCATCTTCCAACAGGACAATGATCCTAAGCACACAGCCAAGATAAAAAATGAGTGGCTACAGGACAACTCTGTGAATGATGAGCCCAGACTTGAACCCAATTGAACATCTCTGGAGAGATCTAAAAAAGATAAAAAAGAATTGAGTCTGTAATTGTTGCAAAATGTGCTTCAACAAAGTATTGAGCAGAGGCTGTGAATACTTATGTACATGTGCTTTTTTCATTTTTAATATACAGTGCCTTGCTAAAGTATTCGGCCCCCTTGAACATTTTTTTGACATTTTGCCACAATACAGGCTTCAAACATAAAGATATAAAACTGTAATTGTTTGTGAAGAAGCAACAACAAGTGGGACACAATCATGAAGTGGAACAAAATCAATAGGATATTTCAAACTTTTTTAACAAATAATAAACTGACAAATTGGGCGAGCAAAATTATTCAGCCCCTTTACTTTTAGTGCAGCAAACTCTCTCCAGAAGTTCAGTGAGGATCTCTGAACGATCCAATGTTGACCTATATGACTAATGATGATGAATAGAATCCACCTGTGTGTAATCAAGTCTCCGTATAAATGCACCTGCTCTGTGACAGTCTCAGCGGTCAGTTGAAAGCACAGAGAGCATCATGAAGAACAAAGAACACACCAGGCAGGTCCGAGATACTGTTGTGGAGAAGTTTAAAGCCGGATTTGGATACAGAAAGATTTCCCAAGCTTTAAACATCCCAAGGAGCACTGTGCAAGCGATCATATTGAAATGGAAGGAGTATCAGACCACTGCAAATCTACCAAGACCCGGCCGTCCCTCTAAACTTTCAGCTCATACAAGGAGAAGACTGATCAGACATGCAGCCAAGAGGCCCATGATCACTCTGGATGAACTGCAGAGATCTACAGCCAAGGTGGGCGAGTCTGTCCATAGGACAACAATCAGTCATATACTGCACAAATCTGGCCTTTATGGAAGAGTGGCAAGAAGAAAGCCATTTCTGAAACATATCTATAAAAAGTGTCATTTAAAGTTTGCCACAAGCCACATGGGAGACACCAAACATGTGGAAGAAGGTGCTCTGGTCAGATGAAACCAAAATCGAACTTTTTAGCAACAATGCAAAACGTTATGTTTGGCGTAAAAGCAACACAGCTCATCACCCTGAACACACCATCCCTTACTGTCAAACATGGTGGTGGCAGCATCATGGTTTGGGCCTGCTTCTCTTCAGCAGGGACAGGGAAGATGGCTAAAATTGATGGGAAGATGGATGGAGCCAAATACAGGACCATTCTGGAAGAAAACCTGATGGAGTCTGCAAAAGACCTGAGACTGGGACAGAGATTTGTCGTCTAAAAAGACAATGATCCAAAACATAAAGCAAAATCTACAATGGAATGGTTCACAAATAAACATCCAGGTGTTAGAATGGCCAAGTCAAGGTCCAGACCTGAATCCAATTGAGAATCTGTGGACAGAACTGAAAACTGCTGTTCACAAATGCTCTCCATCCAAACTCACTGAGCTCGAGCTGTTTTGCAAAAAGGAATGGGCAAAAATGTCAGTCTCTCAATGTGCAAAACTGATAGAGACATACCCCAAGTGACTTACAGCTGAAATCACTGCAAAAGGTGGCGCTACAAAGTATTAACTTAATCAAAATAATTTTGCACACCCAATTTTTTTAGTTTTTTACTTGTTAAAAAAGTTTGAAATATCCAATAAATTTCATTCCACTTCATGATTGTGTCTCACTTGTTGTTGATTCTTCACAAAAAATTACAGTTTAATATCTTTATGTTTGAAGCCTGAAGTGGCAAAAAGGTCGAAAAGTTTAAGGGGGCTGAATACTTTCGCAAGGCACTGTATTTGTTAAGGTTTCAAAAACACTTCTTCCACATTGTCATTATGGGGTATTGTTTGTAGACTTTTGAGGGAAATAATTGAATCCATTTCAGAATATGGGTGTAACATAACTAAATGTTGAAAAAGTGAAGCACTGTGAATACTTTCCGTATGCACTATATAGCGTGTTTTACTGATTTGTTTATTTGCTCAGTATTAACAAGACGTTTGGTAATTCTGGAGGGTAAAGTCTACTGCATACTTAAATTATTTGTATAATGGAGATGTGGACATATTAGTGTCACCATTCAGAAACTCTTTTTTAGTCACCATTATGTCACTTATAAAAAGGAGATCATTTACAATTCCGACACTGTACTGTAGACAGCGTTTATCTATTTTTTTTTTTTTGCTTTGACTACCCAAGCGTCTGACCAGATAAATACAACATACAACCACAATGATTTATTTCAGGTAGCTAAATGTCAGGTTCATCTAACAACTCAAAAATAACATATAGGGTGCCCTCCAAGTACAGTGCCTAAACATAACATATAATAATAACATAATAACATAACATAATAACATATAGGGTGCCCTCCAAGTACAGTGCCTAAACATAGCATATAACATAACATAACATCATAACATACCATAACATAATAACATATAGGGTGCCCTCCAAGTACAGTGCCTAAACATAGCATATAACATAACATAACATCATAACATACCATAACATAATAACATATAGGGTGCCCTCCAAGTACAGTGCCTAAACATAGCATATAATAATAACATAACATAATAACAAAACATAATAACATAACATAATAACATATAGGGTGCCCTCCAAGTACAGTGCCTAAACATAACATATAATAATAACAACATAATAACATAACATAATAACATATAGGGTGCCCTCCAAGTACAGTGCCTAAAACTGTACATGGAGTTGCAAACCACTTCTGCCCACAATAAAATTTCCAGAAAGGATCTGTGTCTTTTGTGCTTAAACAATGTTATTGGTCCATCAACAACACTGCAATAGAGGTTGGTGTAGAACGAGAGGACATTTTAGCAGTACCAGTTGATATCCATTGGCATGTCTTTGTCAGACTGTTTGCTTGATCCCTCTTTATTCATCTGTCTTTACTCTACAGCTCAAAGTAAATTTCATTAGCATCAGTCTTGTAGTTTTCCCAATTTCTTCACAGTGTTTCTGGTCACATAAAACCTGGGTCCGTCGAAACCAGAGCCAACTCATGGAAGGTAGTGTGAAAAACAGCTAATTTAGGAAGCTTACCTTTCATCCGAGCCACGCTGTATTTTAACGACCTCTTCGCCTAGCCCTTTAGCTTTTCCAAAATCTCTTCCTGCGAATTACAGACCGGGATTTTTTTTTCCTTTTACCATGGAAGTGGTAAAGAGGAATGATTGCTTGTTTAAATATAAACTCAACTGCTGCCCCACAGCCTGCGGTTTCAGTAGCCCTGGTTTACCACAGAGAAACAGAGTGCTGCTGTTCACTGTCCTCCCCCACAGCACTCAAAGAATGCTACAAGAGAAGCCGGGCCAACGCAAGGCCAACGCTGCCGGTGCCTCTCGTGATTTCCACTAGTAAAGGCAGCTTTCGCTGGCACAACACTTCTGCCCCGAGTCATAACATGAAAGACAGGCTATGTTATTCTTGCTTAGTCAATCTATCAATATCAATGTCTGTTATGAAGTATGTGTATTTATGAGTGGGAGGGTGCTAGAACGATGGTAGATAAACTCTTCAATGATAGATTGGACAAATTCATAGATAAATCTAAATTGTTTACTGACAGTCAATATGGATTGAGAAAAAATAGGTCAACATCACTAGCTTTAACTGATCTAATTGAAGAAATAACAAATTCTACAGACAAGAAGAAATATGGAGTTGGGGTATTTATTGATTTGAAATAAAGCATTTGATACAATTAATCATGAAATATTAATCAATAAACTGGAACGGTTCGGGATTAGGGGGATAGTGTTGAGTTAGTTAAGCAGTTTTTTCAAAGACAGGCAACAATTTGTGAAGTTGGAAGATTATACATCTGAATGTTTGGACATTGCTTGTGGTGTCCCCCAGCGGTCAGTATTGGGACCAAAACTATTTATTCTCTCTCTCTCTATATATATATATATATATATATATATATATATATATATATATATACGACAGCTCACGTAGCACAGAGTTTGTGGTTTGACTGATCCGAGTCTGTTTTCTGAAGATGGCGCCTGTATACATGAACGATTATGTCTTTTAAACTATATTTCTAATAAAATGTCTGTACACTTACAAAGTTCTCAATGCTTCAGTTAGCATGTTGGGACCCTCATTATGCTACCATGGAAGTGTGGTGCTATTTTGAACCTTGTTGGTGGTATATAGTAATAGGGATGGGACGATTACCGGTTTCACGGTAAACCACAATAAAATGTCCGTACGGTTAGTATTACCGTTTAAAATTTAATTTTCATTAAAACCGTCTTTGATTACCGTGATTTTGAAAACTCACGGTAAATCCTGTCCAGCCAGAATCAGTCTGACGCAGGTGCGCGCATGCAACTTTGTTTTTTGCACGAGAAGTC
>JACXGM010037561.1:0-11178 GCA_016801145.1 Umbra pygmaea
CGCGGCTTGCTGTTTGTTTGTTCAGATTACGATACTGAAAACGAAATCCAATACAATTTTATAAAAATAATGTTGTGTTGATAATGTCCTAATAACGGAGTTCGAACCGCGGCATTTAAAAACTAGGCTGGAGACGAAGGCTCCAGCATAATATGTAGTATTATACGCAACAGACAAACGAAGCGACCGGCGTAATTTACAAATTGGACCAATCAACGTGGACCTGGGAAGAGGGAAAAGGGAAAGACCCTGCTCTGGAGTAGGAGCTAAAAAGGTTATAGGAACGGCAGTGCGAGGAACTAAATAATCCCGCAATTTCTTCTATCGGAACACGAGAAAAAAAGGGTTATAGGAACGTTATGTTCTAGGAACTGCAAAAATCCCTGCGGTCGGAAAGCGGCTTATGTCTCAAACAGTTGAGGGAGTAGGTGTTATAACTGTCAACTGCTAAGGGGTAGGTATTTACCTATAGTTTGTTTTGCTTACACAATTACAGGACCCCAACCCCCAAAGATTACTATTATCAACACCTCCAGCAAGGATCTGTCTCAGGAATGTGTTGAGCTCTCTAACCTCTAGTTAAAACATCTGGAATTTAGAGGTACCCTTGCATCCTGTTTGAGTTTTGAATCTAATTAGGGGAAAAATTTTACAATATACGCATGGTTACAACTCAAGAGTTTGACTCCATTGGTCCTATTCTTCAAAGTACCCATTCAGGTTTCCCTTTCTCACTGTCAGCTTCTCTCACGAGTTACTGTCCATCAGCCATAACCTTACTTCCCGTCTGGGATAAGGCCTTGATTCAATATTTTTTGTTAATCACAGTACAATAGCTTTATGATTGGACAGTAGGAAGCAGACTGTATGCTAGGGAGACAGGCACATAGATTGCAGTAGGGAGCTTACCCGGGATTTCCACTAACTGCGGAATGGCTGCAGATCGGCTCCGCTGCGTGTCGGCTTCGTGCTCCGCCATCATTCAATACCCACCAGGTCCGTATTGGTTGCGGAACGGCTGACAGTGAATATATGAGGACCCTCGCGAATTCACGTATGATCGCGCGATATAACAGCATATATACTGTACTGAGTTGCTGCGGAGCTCTCCGGCATCCGGCAGAAATAGAAGCTCTGCGTATCTGCTCCGCAAGGCTGCGGATCGCCGGAGCTGGGACGGAGTCGGAACGCAGCCGTTCCGCAGTCAGTGAAAATACAAACATTGACTTTAATGGAAACCTATTGACTCCGCCGCCGTTCCGGAGCGGATCCGCAGCCGTTCCGCAGTTGGTGGAAATTGCCGGCTAGACTGCTACACTGAAATCTCAAACCTGCAGCTTGTAATTTTTGTGCTTGTAATTATTTGGCCTTTTACAGTGCAAATGTAATTTGTTGATGAGCCTTTATTAGGTTTCTTGCAAATATCCATGCAGCATTAACATTTACCAGTACTGACTTCATTAACGAACTAAGTGCAATCAATGTGTTGCATGCCTGGACATGCATAGGCTGGCAGAAGAGTGCAATAACAAAGGCAATTCTGTAAAACCAAGTGACTCACCGGGGACAGTCTGCACTCTGATATTTAAAGTCTAAAATGTACTGATACTAGGAGCTCATTGTCCTATTAATAATGATTCAACATAATACTGAAATCAACACAAAAGCTAGTCTAGAACATAATAATAATCCATCTTGAACAATGTTGAACAACGTTCTAACCATGGACCATGGAATATGCCAGTAATGCAGATCAGAAATACATCAACTTCCAAAGTACATTAGTGGGCGAGATGCAAAATCTCATTCATGAATTGTCATCTGGCAACGGTGTTCATGTAGCGGCCTTCAGGTCCATGTCATAACGAACACATTTTAAGAAAAGTGTGTGTGTGTGTGTGTGTGTGGGGGGGGGGGGGGGGGTAATGTGTTACAGACAAACTGACCCAGAAAACAGCTGACATGCGATGTGTAATCAATGAGTGGAAAAACACTGGGAGGTGAGATGTGGGCGTGTGTTAGTTAGTTAGTGGCATGCTCACTGTATCTGTCCTTTTAAGTCACCTGTTTCTTCTGAGGTAGTGAGAGAGGTTAGATATTTGTGAGAAGCATACAGGACGCTACTGGTGTCACACAGAGATAACCTTCAGTTTCAATGCTGCAGTCTTATCATCTATAGAGCTGTGAAGTTGGTAGAGGTAGCGCTCACTCACAAGGGCCCTTCTCTTCTAAAGGAGTTGTTGGTGACAGATTATTGATAGGGGTTTTCAACATTTTATTGACAGTGTTGATGAAATATATTTAGCACTGTCTTTCTTGATTTTGTTTTAATAAAAGAATCCATGTTTTAAAAAATCATATTAATACACTTTTATTACTGCATCAAAAACAATAGGGTACATTTGTTAATAGTCTAAACCTCAATAATCAACACAGAACATTAAGGGTAGATGAAAATAACAATAATTGTCCAACCAAAGCCATGAAGCTTGTATTGATAAGATGGCTTTATTCAGCATGCAGTCATCGTGTGTTCAATGCTATTCTTTTGATATTGGGGCCCACGCCTTTTTTGTTACTTCTGAATAGCACCAAGGAGCGGGAAAAACGTCTCCATTAGATGCACTGCTGCTGCGACAATAGCCTCTAACATACGGACTGGCACCACAAACCCCAAACATAGGTTATTTTATATGTAACGATGTAAAGGCCTACTCGGCAATCATGTCTAGACAACCTAAACACCCCCCCCCCCCCCCCCCCCCCCCCCCCCCCCCCCCCCCCCCCCCACACACACACACACAAACATATGTGTGGTCCACAAGGTACAACGTTGATTCCCTGCCACAGGAGCAACCAAAGAGATACACCAACCTGCTCCTTTCGCTTTTGCCAGCGACCGCACGGGCTTTCCTCCAGGATTTCACTCTCATCTTCACTCTCCTCCTCCTTGCCCTCGGACCCTGAATTCCTTTCTTGAACGGACATAGTCATTGTATTCCGTGTTTGATATTATTTCCCCGATGTCTTCAGTCGATTGTAGCGCAGACGTGCGCGGTCTGTGTCTGTGATCAAGCGCTTAACACATCTTCATACAATGAGCAGGGTTAAAACGTAACCATAGTATTCAAACACCGTCCAATAAAACGCTTAAACAAATCATAAAATAGTCAAGTTAATGGGTTAAACGAGAAAATGTATTCCTGTTCAGTGTTGTCACAGAAAACCAGATTGCGAAATGTTGCTCCTTCTATTTGTAGGCTACTGACAGATGAGAAGCAAATCCATGGGTATGGAAAAAGCCTGCATTGGAAAAAATAGGGTGTTTCTCCGATTCCCCCGTTCTTTTTGTTATTTACCTTTCCCATTTACGGTATGAAGTATTTTGGTTTACTGTTCCCTCCACCATGCGTTGTTGTCGTTAATTTGCTTGAACCGTGCATGCGATTCTGCAGATCAGCTAAGCTCAAAGCCATAGACTATAGTATCTACCGTAAACTAAGGAATACGTGCGCAAAATCAGGTAGTGCAGTAGGCCCTGTAGTGTTCTCAACTTCCAAAATTTCATGTTATAGCTTTTTTATAGTGTTCCTAAATTCAGGGTAATGTTCAGGTTAGATAGAACGCAGGTTTTGTGACCATGTGATGTTGATATTAATGGAGAAGAGTGTGAGAAAGAGCAATATGAGAATATTCGAGGTCGATATTTCATTAAACTTGCTATTACAAAGAAACATGTCAACCACGTGAATTTTGACATAATTTATTCATATCCTGCAACGTTTCTCCTCTCCAACAAGCTATATATCACTTGCTTTAGAAAATAGGAAATGGCTGTAACCTTGGTTGTGACAGAGATTAGGCTATACAAGGGAGATTCTTACAGCCAAGTAGGCCAGAGGGCAGCTCTGGCTAAAAGAATGAACTTGCTAATGATTTTGTGTGTCTTTCTGAGCTGTTGCCTATACTCATTATTCCTCCTTTCTAAGAAGCTCAGTGAAAGAAAAGAACAGTCATGGCAAACTTAATGTTGTAAATCTGCTAGTCTTGGCAGTAATTTATAGAATTGCACTGTGTTGAGTTAAATGTAGGCCTACTTGCACTTTTTGGCAGTTGTAGTTTTCCATAATTTCTTTAAAGGAGCACTGTGTGATTTGAAGTAACAAAAATCCAGTTTCAAACCAAATTCATATGTATTAGCCAATTTCTAACATCATACATTTTTGCGAATTCATACATAAGTCCTCTATTTTGCATAAGTCAACATATCATACATTTAGGTTATGAATAATTAAATTAGAATTTGCTATCATATCCAATCTTAACCTATCATATTAATAGTGGCTCAAATATATATAAATAAATATATATATGAGACATTTTGAGACAATTATATTATATACATCTTTCTATGAGTCTGCATTGCGTTCAGTGAGACCGCCTTTACTTTTAGTGACCAGCTTACATAAACTGTAACAACTTAAGTTCTCGATGGTTTAATTTTAAATAATGTTGTGCTTATTTTGCCATATGAACAATAATTGTAATGAAGAAATTACAGTTTTACTTCAACATTGTTTATTAATGGACTCCTGTCAGATTGTTCAGTTGTGGTCAAAATTTTGGAGAATAACACAAATACTACTTTTCACAAAATCTGCTGCCTCAGTGTTGATGATGGCAATTTGCATATACTCTAGAATGTCATGAAGAGTGACCAAATTAATTGCAATGAATTGTAACTTCCCTATTTGCAAAGAAAATTAACTTAATCCCCAAAAAACATTTCCACTGCATTTCAGCCCTGCCACAAAAGACCAGCTGCCATCATGTCAGTGATTGTCTCTATAACACAGTTGAGTGTTGACGAGGACAAGGCTGGAGATCATTCTTTCATGTTGATTGAGTTAGAATAACAGACTGGACACATTAAAAGGAGGGTGGTGCTTGAAATCATTGTTCTTCCTCTGTCAACCATGGTTACCTGCAAGGAAACACGTGTCGTCATTATTGCCTTGCACAAAAAGGGCTTCACAGGCAAGGATGTTGCTGCTAGTAAGATTGCACCTAAATCAACCATTTATCAGATCATCAAGAACTTCAACGAGAGAGGTGCTATTGTTGTGAAGAAGGTGTCAGGGTGCCCACAAAAGGCCAGCAAGTCCCAGGACCATCACTTTAAGATGTTTCAGCTGTAGAATCGAGGCAGTGCAGAGCTTGCTCAGGAATCGCAGCAGGCAGGTGTGCATCTGCACACACAGTGAGGCGAAGACTTTTGGAGGAAGGCCTGGTGTCAAGAAGGGCAGCAAAGAAGCCACTTCAAAATCAGCAGATACAGACTGATATTCTGCAAAATGTTGAGGGATTGGACTGCTGAGAACTGGGGTCAAGTCATTTTCTCTGATGAATCTCCTTTCCGATTGTTTGGGCCAGCCGCGGTCGGTGGATCTTAATTGGGGAGGACGGGCTCGTATTACGCTCGGGACCGGAGGGAAAGAAATGGTGCGCAATGCACAAAACCCAGTGTTTTTTTGTTTTGCACACTGGGTTTTGTGCGTTGCACATTATTCCATTCACTCCGGTCCCGAGCGTAATACGAGCCCGTCCTCCCAATTAAGATCCACCAACCGCGGCTGGTTTGGGCCATCCGGAAGACACCTTGTCCGGAGAAGACAAGTTGAGCGCTACCATCAGTCCAGTGTCATGCCAACCGTAAAGCATCCTGAGACCATTTATGTGTGGGGGTTGCTTCTCAGCCAAGGAAGTGGGCTAACTCACACTCACAATTTTGCCTAAGAACACAGCCATGTATAAAGAATGGAACCAACATCTTCCGAGAAAAACTTATCCGAACCATCCAAGAACAGTTTGGTGATGACCAATGCTTTTTCCAGCATGATGGAGCACCTTGCCATAAGGCAAAAGTCATAACTACGTGGCTCGGGGAACAAAACATCAAAATTATGAGTCCATGGTCAGGAAACTCCCCAGAACTTAATCCCATTGAGAACTTGTGGTCGATCCACAAGGGGCAGGTGGACAAATAAAACCTTACAAAGTCTGACGAAATCCAAGCATTGATCATGCAAGAATGTGCTGCCATCAGTCAGGATGTGGCCCCAAACTTATTTGACAGCATGTCAGGGCAGATTTCAGAGGTCTTAAAAAAGAAGGGTCAACTCTGCAAATACTAAGTCTTTGCATAAACTAAATGTAGTTGTTAATTAAAGCCTTTGACACTTATGGAATGCTTGTAATTATACTTCAGTATACCATTGTATAAAATTGTCAAATACTACTATATATCTGTCTCAGGACCTTTTATTACTGTTGTGGTTTATGTCAAGCCAGACATGAGCCATCAGTGCCCTCTGGTGTCTGACTGTTGTTTTCTGTTTTACTTGACTTTTTCATGAACCACATTTCATCACCATTCAGTTTGTGTGTAATTGTCTAATTAGTGTTTGCACCTGTTTATCATTACCCTAAGCAAAACAGTATAAATCACCCTGTATTTTTTAGTTGAACTAAATGTTTTTATATGTTATGCTGTGCCCTATTTATGTCACAGTAAGATATTTGGTTCTTTCTATAGAGATATTTTAATCTAAGCGAGTGCCCTTGCGTGTATCTTTTATTTACATTTATTACGTATTTTGTTCCCGGGTTTTGTTCGCATTTACTTTCTTCCATTAAACTACATGTTCATAGATTACTGTGTTTGCCTTCTGCCTTACTCCACATGTTACAATTTATAGAGACTCCATGGGTTCACACTGAGTTAGATAAAACTGCATTTGAATACCATGCCTAAACTCCTGTAATGATATACAAGGCAACATGTATATATAATTAAGCTAGAGGTTTTAGATCCTGTATGTCAATTTACATGTGTTTTAAATTACCTTTTCTAATTATTTTTAACTATGACTCTTTCTTTAGTCTGTTTTTTATTAAATGTTTTTTATTTCAATTTCATTGTCTTTTTACTCTTACTCCATTTCGATATCTGACTGCTTGTTACACCCTCTGTGTCCACACCTACCTTGAACGAACCATCTACCAACAGTTCCACCTCAGTTCCCGACAGTCATGAAGGCATCCCCATAGCCTGGTCACAATCACCTGGGGCCTCATGTATATAAGATACATGCTAGACGATGGCGTACGGCCAAAACTGGAAAAGTACCTACGCACAGATATATTCACATGTATAAAACCGGTCGTACGCCAGGTCCTGCGCACCTTTCCTTTATAAATCAAAATCAACGTGAGATTGACTGCACATGAACGAGCCAATGACCCCGCCTTGTCTCCCCCCAGAAATTAATATGCAGATGGCCTATAAATGTGCCCCTGAGGTCATTTATTTTTTGAATTACAATGGCTAAACACGGAAAAAAGAAAAATTTCACAGACTGTGAGATCAAGGTGCTAACAACAGTGGTGGAGGCGAGGAAATGTGTCCTGTTTGGCGGCCTGTCATCAGGTATTAGCAACAAAAGAAAGTTGGCAGAGTGGGAAAGTGTCACTATGGCCATAATTGCTGTGAGTTCGGAGAACCGGACCATGGCAGAAATCAAGAAAAAATGGTCCGATGTCAAACTAGGAATTAAGAAACGAGTGGTGGCGCATCGTAACAGTGTGGCAGCTACAGGTGGGAGGTCGGGAGCACCTGCGCTCATGCCACAGGAGGAAAGGGTGGCTGCAATCATCAGCGAGGCACTTATAGCTGGAGTTCTGCCAGCATGTGAGGGGGACTTAAACATTCATCCTGGTAAGTATGAAAAACACCACGACTCAGACATTTAAAGACCAGTTAAAAAACACATTTCCGTCCAAATGAAAAAGAAGCAGACTGAACCAAATGATGTAATGTCGTTTATTTTAGATAATGTGGAAACTGAGGAGTCCGGCACGAGGGAGACCCAGGAGGATGGGGAGGGGGAGAGGGACCCATGTGTCAGGGCCGTTTGAAGGAATTTGTGGGCTCCAAGCAAAATGGACATGGAGGCCCCCCAACCCTTTACCCTGCACGCAAAACCTGCAGGAACCACAGCATAGCCATGAAGTTTAAAGCTACACTGTGTATTTCTTTAAGTTGATTCTTAGCAAAAACCCCTTTGTTCTTTCAAAAATATTTGCTAATTCATGTGTAACTACTTCCACCAAATTATCTAAGTATATTCGTTAGCATAGTATCTTCCATTCACAATACATACAATGGTGCCCCTCGAATTGCGGCAGCCATGTTACGCCTCCATCTTTGAAAATACATTAGCCAAAGAGGGACATACCTGGAAATTCGAGCTCGGCCTTTCGCGCTTTTACACTAGTGGCACCGTGACGAATGCCAGGGGGAAATTACTCACAACTGCCGTCAAATTTCAAAGTCTGTTGAAGATGTAAGATTATGCCTATTCTCGAGGACATGTAACGGCAGCACCCCAAGGTGTACAGTAGGCAAGAACATTCGCTTGGCAACACAAACTCGGATTTTCGGTTTCAAAATAATAGCGCTCGTGGCAGTGGAGGCTCGTCCATTGATAATCCACTCTTAATAAATCTCTGTATAACTTATAATTCATTTATTATTTTGAAATAAATAATTTAAATGATGATTAAAATGCTTAAACAGTGACATCTGCAGACAGATTGGTGAGTTGTTTGGAAAAGAACATGTAGACTACTAGAGGAGGCTAGAGGAGGTAATTGTCTCTTTTACCTCCAGGGCGGGACATCGTAGTATCAATTCAATGCACTTCTATTTTTTCATACCTTTTTCATGCTAGTTTTGTATTGGCCAAGACACATGTCACAAGATGTCTCGGAGGAACCCTCTCCCTTACCAATCAAAAACCACAATACAATATTGACATCTCGTTCGTCCAATGATTTGTTCCAAATGTCATCTTGAATTCTCCATCGAAGTTGTACACCATAACGACCTGATGGTAAAGCAAATATCAACTGTGTTTAGCGTAAGAGAATTATAACCTCAAATTGTGGACAGCGTTTTATTCTTTTATATTTTTATTGAGAATTAGCTAGCTAGTGTGCACATTGTGAACTACCTTGTGATTTTTCAACATTTCGTTTTCCGTAGATAGCTAGTTTTAGCTTGTGCAGCTCGGGAGGTTTAAGCCAATGGCTGGCTAATATGGATTTCGGTCAGGACATTAATGGCGAGGCAGAGAGGCATAGCATTGGACACAGACATTGGGATGGAAAAGAACCACGAGTGGATTATTTGTTGTTGCAGCAATTCCAGAGTTTGTATTATGCAGAGAAGGTAAGGATCAAACTTCACAGATGACATTTACCATAAATGCTCAAGGTCGCCAGAAAAATTCAAAATTCAACATGGTCTGGTATGAGAAATATTCTTGGCTAACAGGCAGTCCTACAACTAACAAACTATATTTTTGCTATGCCATCTGATGGGGAACCGTAAATCTTCTTCTTTAAAGTTTAACACTTTGTCTGCCTTATAGATTTTGCATTAAAAATAATTTGGATCGGGCTACAAAACACAACGTGTGTTGTGAACACATTGGCGACAATAGTAGACTGAATCTTTTTGGTCTGGTGCCCATAAACGAGATAATTGATGAGGAGTTGGTGGACTTGATTGCACGCTATGATGCATCATTAGCAGACCATATTGAAACTTCTAATGTCTTCTTTGGATTGTCTAAAACCTTCTCACTAATTGTAATTGTAACATGCAGGAGAATTATCACCTGGTTAAAATAGCTGTTCTATAAGTATTCTAATATGCAGTCGATACTGTTGGTTGGTTGGTTACATTCTGCATTCTACTATGAGAGGTTCTCATTCGATGATAGAATGCTTGTGTTCCAACATTTCTGGTGTCATGTTGGATCTTAGGACAACCTGATTCCAACGATTACACCTGGAAACAGAACCAGTCATATGACAACTCCTAGTTGACCCCTGTCTGTGTGTGTTCTTGTCCACTGAATTGTGTAGTTGATGACAATGCTGCCAAAAGGCTTTGGAAATAGCGCACCTGTATTTAGTGACACAATATGATCATTACTTAGACAAACAAATGTATTCTTATAATATCGACCGGCACAGCGAAAAGAGGACTGACCACCCCTCTTGTGTTACTGTGTGTTATTATATAGGTATTTTTTATTACTTTCTTTTTAGATTTATTTTCTGTAAAGCACTTTGGTCAGCCTAGTGGCTGTTGTAAATGTGCTCTATAAATAAAATGACCTTGACCTTGACCTGATAGTCTGGCTCCTCTCTAGGTTTCTTCTTAGGGTTGTACACTACTAGGGAGATTTTCCAAGACACTGTGCATCAACCTGTTGTTGCTTGCTCTATGGGGTTTCAGGCCGGGTGTCTGTATAAGCACTTTTTATCCTAATTTTGTCCTTTTTGAATCAGAATGTTTTGTGTAAATTTAAACAATAACAGTAGATATAGACATAAATAGCTAAATAGTGTTAAATAAAATGGCACACTGGGCGGGTTTTCCACCTGTCCTCCCCAAATCTTTTAGTCACCAGCCGCCACTGGCTCGTGGTTCATTGCAATAATCATTGTTTATTTGTTGCTTAGGTAGTGTCCATGAGTTAGACTGTGCGCCGAAGAGGATGGTCGCATGGACAATGGCTCTGCTCACTCTATGCAGGTTTTCGCTTATTACTGTTTTTTTATTTCTGCACGTTCTGCACTGTCGCTCATACAGTATGATCGACTAGCACTTTTGGATATACGTAATTCACTGGATACATACTTTTTTTCCACTTACCGGAGCGATTGCTGCAACTGGAATATCCCGCCGTCTACTTGTTTACTCATATGCAGGAGACGAAGGAAAAAGAAGAGAGGAAAACGTGCGGGTATTCTATGCAGATCACGGACGAGATACTGCAATCCACCGTTACCGAGCATTTTACTTGCAAATGTTCAATCACTCGACAATAAAATGGACGAACTTCATGCTCGGATTATCTTCCAGCGGGACATTGCCAACTGCTGCGTGCTAGCTTTTACAGAGACGTGGCTGGATTCCACTATCCCGGACACGGCTATTACGCCAGCTGGTTTCTCCATGTTCCGGCAGGACAGAACCTCGGAATCAGGTAAACAAAGAGGCGGAGGGGTTTGCATTATGATTAACTCTTGTTGGGGTTCGGA
>JACXGM010037562.1:0-11071 GCA_016801145.1 Umbra pygmaea
TTTATTGGTCAGATGAAATATGCTAATTCTTTGAGATAGGAATTTTGGGTTTTCATGAGCTGTATGCCAAAATCATCAGTATTAAAACAATAAATGACCTGAAATATTTCAGTTGGTGTGCAATGAATCTAAAATATATGAAAGTTACATTTTTATCATTACATTATGGAAAATAATGAACTTTATCACAATATGCTAAGTTCTTGAGAAGGACCTGTATATGTTGGCTTATTGCCAACAATGAGTGACATTTACCCGTTAGGTTGCTGCTACACATAATATGTAGACCTGTGTTTAAAGAATGTATTTATAAGTTCGTTGTTAATATTCCTGTTTGATGGTGTTTCATAAATGTTTAACTAATAGTTTTAATTTATTTACTGTTTGTTTTATTTGTTAGAAGATGACCAAATATAAGAGCTCTATCATGTTGTGATGTTAACATTGAGGGCCCTATTTTAACGATCTGAAACGCAACTTACGCAAGTATCAAACGCGAAACGCAAGTTACATTGTGGGAGGGTCCTGGGCGCTGTTGCTATTTTACCGGTGGGATAAATGATTCTTGCGCCCGACGCATATCTAAAATGGGTAGGTCTAAAGTAGCTTCATTAGTCATAGGTGTGGTTTGGGCGTAACGTGCAATAAACCAATCAGATCGTCATCTCATATTCCCTTTAAGAGCAGCCGCGCTTGTTCCATGGCGGATTGCTATTATAACAGCAATTTTCTATAGATTTTCTTTTTACATAATGTAAATAAAGAAATGTCTCAAGACATAGCCTACTTTCCAATGTTTTGGCTCACTCTCACTGAATCACGAGGTTATGAATGCATGGTAATATTTTTGCAATGTAGTTTAACATTAGACCGAGATTACTCTTCTGTCAAATAAGCTTTCCACTCCCGTTATGCATTTCTGGGCATTTAAGTGGCTGGCACGCATTTCAACATCACGTCTCCTGAAGTCCTCTAATATTTCCTAATTAATGTTATCAATACATCCATGATTCATGGAAATGTTGCGTAAAATACAACAAGCCACAAACAATGCTGCGAATTGAGTAGTGCACCTGTTCTATCCAAACACCTGACGCGCATTTTCAGTGTGCCAAATGTTCATTCAATTAGGCTACACTGCGTGTTTGTGTGTGTTTTTGATTAAATAGCATTTTAAGCACTTGCTGGCATCATACATTGTGTCATCATTAACCATGTCTTTAACGGATAGCTGTTGTCCCCTTCCCAGCCACCCATCTGGGATTCCTCATGGCAAAGTTGCCATAAATGAGTCGTGGCTTGAGCCTGAGTAATTCTGAGTAAAGACATGGGTGATTTTACTATTAGCATCGGAAATTACGTGTGTATACTTGTTGATTGAATGGGTTCCCTTGAGGTTGATGTATATCAGTGCAAATAATTAATTATGAATAATTTTAATAAATGTGTACACTACATGTATATCTATTTTTCACATTTTCGGACACCACAATGACTTCCTCGTGTGGTAAAATTTTTCCTTCTAATTATGTATTGCAATAATAAAGAACTGCTGCATTTGTGTAGATGAGAGGAGCAAAGTGTATGCGCGTTGTGCACACGCTACATTATGGTTAGGCATGCGCCCTTAAAATAGCATATGAATAACACGCCACTGACTTTAAACCAGGTTTTTCCTGGTCAGTGGCGGAATTGTTTTTGGGGACTGCAAGATAGCACCAGTGAACGTTTGCGCCGGAACACGCCTCTTCTTTTCGCTGATCCACCCAACGAACGCAAGTTCATTCCCTAATTTACCAACGCGCGTCTGTGGAGGGAAAAGTCCCATATGCGTCGGGTGTAAGATAGGAATGATACATGCGTTTGTGTAAAACGTCAATTGCGCTGGGCGTAAGATAGGGCCCTGAGTGTTTTCTTTTTAGTTTTTTGTTGGATATGAACATGGACTTGTTCATGGATGCCCAGAGAACCATTCCATTCTCTAGTCCAATATTCCAGAAAGCGTCAGATCCCACAATGTACCTTAATGAGGAGTTAAAGGAGTGTTCCACAGTAAATCAGTTTCCTAGTATACCATTTACAAACGTTACCATAGATGATTTATGTCATATACACATCTGTTCTATTTCAATATATCAGAGAAAAGCTGATAGTATATTTCAGTTCCTTTCACATCCACTGGGGGGCTTCTGTATCGGTCTAAACTTGAGCTACCACAACTCCCAGAATTCCAAGCGAATTTAGTGCCCGTCCCTGTTTTGAACACACTGACACAGAACATGGGCAATTCAACAGCACACCTCTGTAGAGCTTGACGCTAGAAAGTTATACATATTTGTTTTTGAAATTGTAGTCTAAAATCATGCCCGTTTGGTGTTCTGTACCTGGTTGCAGAAATTACAAGCAAGCCCAAAAAGAAGGAGTAATCTGTCACATTTTAAAATAGGCTATAAGAATTTAGGGTTTGCAGTCGGCATTTTAGGTCGGAAGATTATGAAAGGGATCTACTTGCTAAATTAACCGACACTACAGCCCGAAAGCGGCTGAAAAGCGATGCCATCCCATCCATTTTTTTATCTAGAAAGAGTAGCCTATATATAGTACGTATAGTAATTTACACACTCAGCTAGCTACTAAATACAGCTGGCACACTACACATACAGTACAATAACATTACCACACAGACACAATGTGTGCTCCATAATTATCCTCTTGCTACGTCTTTCCATGTGTGCTGGAAAACTTCAGTGATTCAGTGGCGCATATGCTGTCGTCAGTCATTTTTGGTTCAAGCCTTACAAGTAAAGCTTGTCCACGATCCCCTTCATTGTAGCAAGTGCTTTTTTTTCAGTAGACATGGATGGACATATTCTCACAGAAGCACTTAGGCAATTAGAATTAATTAATAGAACATATGCTGCCTTGTTGAAGCTGAATATTAAACTCCATTTGTTGTAAACGTTCTTCGGTGTACTCGGGCGCAAACATGTTGGATGTCACTCATCCAACATGTTTGGATGTCACTCAGAATATAAAAGCATGTTGTAAAATTCCTCATCTGTAAATCTTGGTTAGTAGCAATTGTGTTACCAGCGACTTTGTTTATGGAATCCAGAGAACATGCCGGGTGGGCGGGGCTTGGAACAAGGAAGCCAGCGTTGTAGTTCTCTACATACTGAAAAAATCATACCACCTCGTCTGTTTAGCATTAAAACGGCTGATCGAAACATCACAGAAAGACAAGTTATACCTTAAAAAATCAAGGACAACCGAGGCTTTAAGGAGTAGGTTTGAAAGCCAGATCAGTATAACAGGGATGCTTATTTTCGCGACCGAATACACGCCTGTATTCATTTTTCCTATCTCCAGAGTCCATTGGATTTCCACCGTGACGTAAGCGTGTGAAAATTCCCCGCAAAATTTCAAATCTTGCTCTTACACTAGCCAGGCATGGGTGAAACATATCTCACTGTTCTATAAATGTCTGGGGGAAGCTACTAGCATCTCCAGATAGCTGTAGGGTGAAGTATCCCTTTAACAGTCATGGTTAACTTGATTGAGTTGATTGATTCAGTAGTGTAGCCAGAAAAAATTATGTGGGTGTGCATCTAAAAAACTTGGTGTGCCACATCGATTTTTCTCTACAAAACAGAGGCCTATTACTATGAAGCTATGTTCAACATGCCCTAGATTTCCTTTCATTTCCTAGTTTCACTAAACCTAACAATTGCTATCTAAATAACAGATGTCACGACGGGGGTTATCAATTCATTAAATCAACCCAGGATTACCCAATCTATTGACAAGCACGTTCACATAAAAGGGACGGTGTGTGCACCATAGGACCAATCGCAGACACGGACAAGTCTATAAGAGACGCATATTTTGCTCAACTGTAGTAAATGATCATTTTAGAAAAAAATTGAAGAGAATAAAATATAATCCAGACATAAAGTAGAAAGAAAAGCTTGGAAAAAAATTCTAATAAAAAATGTACAGGGTGTGTAAATTAATCAATGTTACAATACTTGGTTGTTTAACAAGTTCTGTAGGAGTAAATAGTAAATGTATGTACTCAAATCTATGGTCTCAACAGTGAAAGGGGATACAATGATGTTGGTCCATATCAAACAGACCATACATTAAAATACTGGTCACAAACAAACGCAACACTATGCATAAAGTCTGTACCTGTAAGCCCACAACTTCGATGTATCGCACTGCACTGGCACATACCGCTCAAGATAGCGGCTGAATGTGTTAGCCTATTAAGTCTACTACACTGCTAGTCTCCCATGATATTCGCTAGGGTCGCGTTGGCGGGTATTTTTGTGCATACACTTAAATGTGTATGCCTTTGTGGATCTGGATGTTGTTTTTAAACGAAAAAAATATGAATTTATTTAAAATGAACAAATATTATTATTAGACCATAATAGCCTAGGTTTAGAAAAAAAACATTTTGTCAAGGCTATAACAAAAAGTGCATTATGCATCTGATTTCTGGGTGTGCCAGCTGCCACTTTGGGTGGCACAAGCACACCCTGGCACACCCGTGCCTACACCACTGGATTGACGGTGTGAGGGGCACCCACAAATCGTAGTATGGGAATGGGGGTAGGCTATAGAGAACCATCCCAGGCAAAGGGTCAGAGGAACTCAATTATCATAAGCACAACAAAAGGTTCCCAGACCTGTTTGCATTAGAAAACAATACATGGCCAGAGCATGAGAGGCTGTCAAACCGGTTCTTTTTTATTGTGTGACAACAGCACTGTTGAGGCCACATCCAGCTCTTCAACATCCAGCCCATCACCATCACCTGTGCCCATTCCAGCAAACGAGGGCTTCACAAAGGACCAAATGTTGTTTTTAATAGACCTGATGCAGCATCACATAGAGGCTGAAGGAGAAGGACACCCAAAAACCCTGAAACACCTAAACACCAGACTGAAATCCACCAAGGCAAATAAAAACAGCTTTGGAAGGACACAGCCATGGAAATGGAATGATTAGAAATGCCATTCCAATTCAAATCAATGTAGCAGAATGATCACAGCAGCAGCCATTTTTTTGTGTACCATTCCAGTGCAAAGCTCTAACGGCCTACTTCCGCATTAAACCAAGCAAGTCACAGACTCACTAGTTAGTTTTTTGCAACAGCAACAGAGTAGTCAGCTGTGCTAACATATTTCTCTGGCCTGACAGAAGGTTGGGGGTGTATGCACCTTTCAGATGGTTGCGATCCACCATTGAATCAAAGAAGAAGATCACTGGGGCCTGGAATGTGAAGAGGACTTGGAGAGTGCTTGATTTAATTGCATTATAATTGTATTGGTAACTCATCAAAATGTATTTAATATATGCTAATATTACAAACTACAGTTAGATAAGATTGATAACTTGTCTTGAGAGCTAGACGAGATCTAAACTAATCTTGCCCGATAGCTAGCTAAATATCACTTTGAGACAGCTAACAGGAAAAATTGTGAGTATGACACACTTTACAGCCACACTGGCGTGTGTTGTCACCGTGACAACTAACAACAGTCACCATTTTGTTGTGAACTAATCAAATGACCAAGCAAAACAGTTCAGTGAGGTTTCTATTGATTCATTTTCTATGGACACAGCCGTGAAATTGGTCAGCCATTTCAAGCAGCTATTCTGCCCTGATAAGCTGGCATCTTGTTGATGTCTACAAATAGGTGAAAGACAATTACACAACTACAGGGAAGGGAGCCATGCGGTTCCAATTTTACAAAGAAATGGATGACCTTTTGGGAGGGCAAAACAATGTTGTCTTCCCTGTTGTCGGGACATCTGAGGGGCTAGAGGTGCGTAGATCTGAGATGCTAGGCCATTGCAGTGGTGTGACTGCACTAGCTAACACTGCATGCAGCAAAGTACCTCGATAAATATAAAACTAAATTTTTTTTATTTTTTTTAACTAAATAAAAATCCCAAACTACTCAGATCAATTCCAAAATCACCCTGCACAGGCTGAAAGCTTTGTTATTGACTTTGAAGCTTCTAATAAAACAGAAATAAAATGAATTTAAGTTGATGATGTAGCTGACATCCTTATGGCTACAGACAGTGGAAGATAAATATTTCCTTGCTCACCTGAATATTATCATAAATTGATATAAGGACTGCTTCTTGTTGACATACATGTTGCTAACTGACATCAATGTTTTTTTAACCACGGCTTTATGAGAAGCAAAGCAGTTTATGAATACATTAAATAAAGGCAATTCTCTAAGGACCATTTTCAATAAACCTTTTATCATGACCCCGTCCACGTGAGTCTGTTTTCCAGGCTGTCTCTGTCTGTTTTGTGTCTGTGTTCCTGAATGTGCCCCATTCCAGGATTACCTAAGTCTGCTATTACCTGAGTCTGCTCTCACCTATTCCTCATCAGTAATCATCACACATGGTCCTGATCAGTATTACTACACTATTTAAGCTGAGACCTGACATCCAGTCCCTGCCGGATCATTAGTCACTATCCATATGTTGTGCTTGCGCTTCAGATCGTTGTTATTTTGTTAAATTCAGTTTACCTTGTTCATCTCAGTCTGCCTGCTTATCTGATTTCTTGTTCTCTCTGCAGTATATTTACCTGGAATTCCAACTCCCCTGCCTGGCTACCGGACCCGTCAACAATCTGTGGAACTTTACTACATCTTCAAGCCTCCTGTCAGCCATTCATCAAACCATTCTTCAGCTCTCTTCCCACGAACACTACTCCTTCCTCACCAGGACTCCCGTCTTCACCTGCCTCCCACCATCTGTACTCACCTGTCTGCACGTCTGTCATAACCATCCTCATTATAATACTGTGATTAATAAATACTCCACTTGTTTCACCACCTACTTTGTCCGATCTGCATTTGGGTTCCGAACCAGGGTTTTTGACACCTTTACATTTACAGACAAACCTTTTTAAATACATTGTTTTTATGATCAAAACCTACCATCCTTGGCATCAGTTGGACATTTCATAACTTATTTCTTAATATTTTCTACCCTACCTCTTTAGAAATGTGCTGCCCTGGCTGACAGTGCCCACTGCAGTGCATGTAGAACCTACTGGGAGATTGTAGCGCTCTCTCTCTCTCCTGCCTAGCTGCCAGCTCTCTATCAGCCTGTCATCTTTAATATACATTAGGCTTTGTGTGCATTATGTGTGCAGCTTATTTAAACATTAATGCACATTAAAAATGTAATTATTTAGGATGTAGCCTACTTGTTTAAAATAGTTTATTTATCCTCATAATGAGACTGATTTACTATATTGTATCATTTGAAATATAGATCAGGGGCAGCCTTATTTTACTGTTATGGTGTGTAGTTGTCGACAGTAGTTAACTATGTTGAAGTCAAAAAATACCTGTTGATTCACTGACATTTGTAGATTTTCATCCAGTAACGCTCCGGGTCCAGCACCGCAAAAACCACGTTGACGGTGCTATAACGGTATGCTTTTGCAAAGCATCCGGTGTAGTTTCGTGGATAGAAGCTGCTTGTTAGATGGCGAGAGTGTGTCTGTGGGAAGTTGCACTACAAGCCTTCTGTCTAGGTGAGGAGGCAGTGCTCTGTGTGTAGCTGGCCTATCACAGAATGATGTGAACACAGACATGGCTAGCAGTTGTAGTATTACCCAATTATGATTTGTCTTCATCACTAGTACAGATATTGACACAATTCACTTGTAAGATACTCATGCTTAGAAAAAGTACATTATCCGTATTGGATACTTGATTCAGCTGAGTTACTCGCTCATCCCTACTATTTATATATTGAAAGCTTTCTTTTGCAATATTTATGATTATTTATTTTTATGAACTAAAGTGAGAAAAATGTGTTAGGTAAACCAATTAAAAATATAAAATAGTGGTTAGTCATGCCAACCTCACTGTACAGCTTTAGTTTGATTGACAGTTCTGGCCACCATACTTCCTCAATTTGAGTAAACCATATGACACAGGTATACCCTGCATTTTACCATGCGATTCTCTATATAGCGTTTGCTCGGTAAGGGAATCGCTGTCATACAGCCAAACTACAGTGGACGCGTCACCGAAACGAGAATAGAACGCAAGTCGCAGGTTTTGAACTCACTGCGATCAGTAAGATCTACCACACAGCCAACAGCACACTTGAACCAGTGTAATTGTATGCTTTAAGTCTATTTTTCTTGTCAGCGCAAGTGTTTACTAAAGTGAGTAGATGCATACGCATATAATCCAATATAAATTCCCAAACAGTCTCAATAATTATAAAACTACTTAAAAACAATTCTAAAATCTCCCTGCACACGCTGGAAGCTTCGTTATTGACTTTGAAGCTTCTAATAAAACACAAAAAAATCTTAAGTTTGATGCAGTAGCTGGCATACTATGGCTACAGACAGTGGAAGATAAATATTTCCTTGCTCACCTGAATATTATCATGAATCGATATAAAGGACTACTTCTTGTCATCATAAATGTTGCTAACTGACATCAATGTTTTGTTTAAAGAAACACTCCAGCCATCAAACACCTCAAAATTGTTTTCCAGGTCTTATTTCTGATACTATAGTCACAAAAACACCTTTTCAATGCATTCTGAAGTTCCCAGACCAGCCACCATAAGTTAGTGAGTTGTATCCCATTTTCGTCACTGAGTTACTCTTTGAAACTACAGCGGGCAGGGCTTTGTTGTATTCCTATCCCATTTACATCAAAACCCTGAATCTTGTTGATTGGATACAAAAAGTGTGTACTTTGTGCGGGAATACTGCGCGTTGCATTCTTCCTTAAATAGTAGTAGTATCTGTGCGCCGTAGAGGATGGTCGAATGGACAATGGCTCTGTTCACTCTACCCAGGTTTTGGCTTATTACTGTTTTGTTAGTTTTTATTTCTGTACATTCTGCACTGTCGCTCATATAGTATAATCGACTAGCACTTTTGGACATACGCAATTCACTGGATACAGGTTATTTTTCCACTTACCGGAGCGATTGCTGCAACTCCACTTTCCTACCGTCGACTTGTTTACTCATACGCAGGCGGCGAAGGAGAAAGAAGCGGGGCCATCGTGTCGGAATTCTGTGCAGATCTCGGACGAGATACTGCAATCCACCGTTACCGAGCATTTTACTTTCAAATGTTCAATCACTGGACAATAAAATGGATGAACTTCACGCTCGGATTAACTTCCAGCGGGACATAGCTAACTGCTGTGTAGTAGCGTTCACTGATACCTGGCTGGATCCCACTATCCCGGACACGGCTGTTACGCCAGCTGGTTTTTCCATCTACCGGCAGGACAGAACCTCGGAGTCAGGTAAACAAACAGGCGGAGGGGTTTGCATTATGATTAACTCCCGTTGGGGCTCGGATGCTACAGTTATTTCAACACACTGCTCACCGGACCTGGAGCTACTAACTGTAAACATACGCCCCTTCTATCTCCCCCGGGAGTTTTCGTCCGCTATAATCACAGCAGTCTACATTCCCCCGCAGGCGGATAAAGCGTGCGCGCTTGAGGAAATATATGGAATAAAAAATGGTCTGGAGGACGCTCACCCTGAGTCTGTTTTTATTGTTGTTGGAGACTTTAACAGGACAAACATGAATAAAATGCTGCCCAAATTCCATCAGCACATTTCTTTTCACACTCGAGGTGACCAGACTCTTGACCATTGTTATTCAACGATCCGTAACAGCTTTAAACCCATCTCGCGCCCTGCCTTTGGAAAGGCAGATCACATCTCCATTCTTCTCCTCCCAACCTACAGGCAACATCTGAAACAGGAAAAAACGGTTTTTTGAGCAGTCCAAAAATGGAGTGACCAAGCCATCAGTACTCTCCAAGACTGCTTCGAAACCACAGACTGGGAAATGTTCCGTATTGCAGCTGGTGACAACATTGATGAATACACTGACTCTGTCACAGCATTCATCACCAAGTGCATAGATGATGTCGTTCCACGGGTCAATGTTAAGACCTTCCCCAACCAAAAGCCCTGGGTTAACGGTAATGTCCGTGCCAAGCTTGCAGCACGGTCCTCTGCCTATAACTCTGGGGACCTGGAGGCTTTGAGGAGCACCAGATATGACCTACAGAAGGCCATCAGAGATGCTAAATGAGGCTATAGGGACAAATTGGAGTCCAACTACAACAGCTCAGACCCAAGGCGCATGTGGTGTGGACTGCGGCAGATAACGGAGTACAATGAGAGAAATAGCTGTGATGCCAACCCCCCCGCCTCGCTCCCCGATGAGCTCAACACCTTCTTTGCACGGTTTGAGGTGGCCAACATCACTCCTGAGAAGCTAGCTGAGAACCCAGATGACTGCACTCTGTCCCTGGACATGGCTGATGTAAGGAGAGCTTTTAAAAGAGTAAACCCGCGGAAGTCGCCAGGGCCAGATGGCATTCCAGGCTGTGTCCTAAGAGGATGCGCTGACCAGCTAGCGGAGGTGTTCACCACCATATTCAACCTCTCCCTAACCCAGTCTGTAGTTCCCTCCTGCTTCAAGCAGGCCACCATTGTCCCGGTTCCAAAGAAACCTACCATCACCTGCCTAAATGACTACCGCCCAGTAGCACTGACCTCCATCATCATGAAGTGCTTCGAGCGGCTGGTCAGAACCCACATCTGCGCCGCCCTCCCGGACACCATGGACCCTCTACAATTTGCATACCGCCCCAACAGATCCACAGACGATGCCATCGCACTAACGGCACACACTGCCCTCTCCCATCTGGAAAAATGCTATTTGTGGACTACAGCTCAGCATTTAACACTATTGTTCCTGCTAAGCTCATTCCCAAGCTCAGGACCCTGGGTTTTAACACCTCCCTGTGCAACTGAATCCTGGACTTCCTAACGAGCAGACCCCAGATGGTGAGAATGGGCAACCTCACCTCCTCCGCACTGACCCTGAGCACCGGAGCCCCACAGGGCTGCGTACTCAGTCCCCTCTTGTACGCCCTGTTCACATATGATTGTGTGGCCACACACAGTTCTAACATAATCATAAAGTTTGCTGACGACACAACCATCCTAGGTC
>JACXGM010037563.1:0-11070 GCA_016801145.1 Umbra pygmaea
AAACAACTAGACATAATAACCACTAGACATAATAACCACTAGACATAATAACAACTAGACATTATAACAACTAGACATTATAACAACTATACATAATAACAATTAGACATATTAACAACTAGACATCATAACAACCAACCATAATAACAAACAGACATAATAACAACTAGACATAATAACAACCAACCATAATAATAAACGGACATAATAATAATAACAACCAGTTATAAGAACAACCGCCCATATTAACAACCAGACATAATAAAAACTGCCAATAATAACTACCTGACATAATAACAACCAGACATAATAACACCAAGACATAATAACAACCAGACATGATAACAACCATACATAATAATAACCGCCCATAATAACAACCACTCCTAATAAAATTTGACATAATAACAACCACACATAGTAACAACAACACATAATAACAAACAAACAATAACACATAATAACAAACAGACAATAACAACCAGACATAATAACAACCAAACATAATAACAATTAGACATAATAACAACCAGACATAATAAAAATTAGACATAATAACAACCAGACAAAATAACAACCAGACATAAGAACAACCACACATAATAAAAAACAGACATAATAACAACCAGCCATAATAACAACCACACATAATAACAACCAGGCATAATAACAACCAGCCATAGTAACAACCACACATAATAACAACCAGGCATAATAACAACCAGCCATAGTAACAACCACACATAATTACAACCAGACATAACAACCAGACATAATAACAACCAGACATAATAACAACCAGACATAATAACAACCAAACATAATAACAACCAGACATAATAAAAACAAGCTTGTCTACCAGTATTTTCATTCAGTCTGTTTCACTGCTGGTGCACTGGCATTGAAGGCTTGGCCTCTTGCACTGGTGTTGGAGGCGTATGCACTTTAAGTTCAATTGAATTTGAGGTGATTAAAAGAATTGCTCACATGCCGGATGTTGCCTCGTCATGAGCTATAGTAACAAACAGGCATAATAATAATAAATTACGTTAACGAACAGGCATAATAATAACAAATTACGTTAACAAATAGGCTGTTTGGACTGTTTATTGACAGTCTTACTGAAGTTGTCCTAAAATATTGACTGCTATCTGTCTTCTGCCTTCGCCGTTGTAACTCGCCAAGATTTGTAAAACCATTAATGTACTGTATTTATTTAGGACTTATATTAATGAATGGAGCAATGCAGAATGATGTTGGCAGGCAAAATATAAAGGATGTAATTAGCAGTCCCGAATATCCTCCAGGTAACATTACTCAGTATTCAGTGTAAAACAGACAGGGTAGATAGAGGTACTCAGGTTCTTGGACAGACAGGGTAGATACGGGTACTCAGGTTCTTGGACAGGCAGGGTTTGAGACAGGTACTCAGGTTCTGGGACAGGCAGGGTTAGATACACAGAAAATCAGACTCTCAGACAGGTTTGGTAATTGGTTAGGCAGACAGAAACAAGGCAAAAGCACAGAAGGGTAATCCATAAATCACAACTATTTCAGAAATATTTGGTCAGGCCAGGAATAAACAGTCAGATACTTTTGGAACGCTCAGTAAAGAAGGGTGCAGTACTTACAGCCGTCACTGTGGGGAGTTCTTAGAGTTCTTAGAGCAGTATACTATGGACTTTATGAAGAAACTTGGTTGATATACTGGAGAAAATGTGTGTGTGCGTGCTCGTGTGTTTGTGTGTGTGTAATGTCAGCTTACATTAGAGTGGGGACGGGCGGTCTGACGTGCACTCTATGATAAATTATAAATTAACTTAATCTCAGCATGTCTCATGGCCTTTGACATTTCGCCTGGAAGAAAATACATGGGCTTTTACTACCTGGCTGTAGACAAGTGCACCACCTTGTTCATCCATTCATTTTTTATAGGTTAGCATTTTGCTCTTGCATTATTTATGCAAATAACAGTGATGATTTATAAGACTGCAGGAACCCACAACTTTATTTGGCACTACGTTTGACCAGACCTCTATGGGTTACAGGCTATTAGGGCACGGCGCGTATGAGCCTGGAACCTTCCATTATAATCTGGGAGCGACCATGGGAGTAACATTTTTGTAATTAAATTTTAGCCAATAAATTCGGGAGGATATAAACAGCAGTGCACAAGACACATACGGGGGTCTTTTGCAGATGGCCATCGCTCCACCGATCTCTTCGTATAAGATCCCGAAGGCCAAGTGAAGCTCCATCAAACTTGAAAATCGGAGCAGAATGGTTAATTAATTTTGTGTGTGGGTAGGGTAATTTAATGAAGTAACATTTCCAATTTTTTCACGCATAACTAAAGTATGCAGCCCTTCACTGTGTTTGAAAAAACTTAATGGACTGGTAACTATATAGTGCTTGATGAACACTGGGGTAATGCTGTGATCCACGTGAAGGGGACCTGAATATCGCCTGAGTCCGCATGATGGAAACTCACATGGAAGAGCTGAAGGGCTCTAGTGACTGCCTGAGGTTGATTAAAGTTGACCTTGAGCCGCTGAGACCCTGTGAGCGGTACCCTGAGCTCATGGGATAGGCATCAGAAAACACAGCAGCACAGTCGAGAGATTATTGATTAACTGTGGTGGAAAAGACCAAAGAAAATCAATGAGGGACAGCTCAATGGCGATTTGATTTTTTTTATCACTAATTTCTGAAGAAGTTGGAGGTGCTGTGATTGATTCTTCTCTTTATTGGCATATTTCACATTATTAATTGAGAAGAAATTCACTGCTGACTGGTAGATAAATCAGCCTATATCGTTATATCTAAATAAATGATTGTGATGAGGAGAAAATAGCTCTTTGAATTAACCTTGATCTCCCTGTTGTAAATCCCCTGGCGGCGTATATTAGGTAAACAGCTCGACAGTTAAGTGCCTGTCTTTGTAGTATATAGTCAGTCATTTCCATCACTACTAATACTAAAGCTGACTTATCTCACAATATACTGTACTGTGAAAAATCTTAGACACCTGTTAAAAAATCCTTAAACCAAAAATGTTTTCAAAAAGAATGAACTAAAAAATTCCTAAATATAAAAATGTATACTATAAAAAGCAGTAAACAGTGGAAAATTTAATAAATACACACGACTGTGATGTGAACGCTCTCCCCTTTTACTTTGATCTAGTCCCTTTTATTGTCAGCTCTATTGCTTCATTATACAGTCGAATGCAAAGGTTTAGGGACCCCTGACAATATCTATGATTTTCATCTTTAAATAATTGGGTGTTTGGATCAGCAATTGCATTTTGATCTATCAAATAACTGAAGGACACAGTAATATTATGGTAGCGAAATAAGGTTCATTGGATTAACAGAAAATGTGAACTAAGCATCAGAATGAAATTAGACAGGTGCATAAGTTTGGGCACCCTTGTCATTTTGTTGATTTGAATACCTGTAACTACCTAGCAATGATTAATTGGAACACAAAATTGATTTGGTGAGCTCATTAAGCCTTGAACTTTATAGACAGGAGCAGCCAATTATGAGAAACGGTATTTAAGGTGGCCAATTGCAAGTTGTTGTTTTCTTTGACTCTCCTCTGAAGAGTGGCAACATGGGGGCCTCAAAACAACTCTCAAATTAACTGAAAAAAAAGATTGTTCAACATTATGGTTTAGGGGAAGGCTACAAAATGCTATCGCAGAGATTTAGACTGTCAGTGTCCACAGTGGGGAACATAGTGAGGAAATGGAAGACCACAGGCACAGTTCTTGTTAAGGCCAGAAGTGGCAGGCCAAGTCAAATATTGGAAAGGCAAAGAATGGTGAGAACAGTCAAAAACAGACCACAGACCACCTCCAAAGACCTACAACATCATCTTGCAGATGGTGTCACTGTGCATCATTCAACAATTCAGCGCACTTTGCACAAGGAGAAGCTGTACGGGAGAGTGATGCGAAATAAGCCTTTTCTGCACACATGCAACAAACAGAGTCGCTTGAAATATGCAAACGCACATTTGGACAAGCCAGCTTCATTTTCGAAGAAGGTGCTATGTACTGATGAAACAAAATGGAATTATTTGGTCATAACAAGGGGCATTATGCATGGTGGCAAAAGAACACAGCATTCCAAGACAAACACTTCCTACCCTCAGTAAACATTGGTGGAGGTTTCATCGTGCTGTGGGGCTTTGTGGCCAGTGCCGGTACTGGAAATCTTATTAAAGTTGAGAGTCGCATGGATTCCACTAAATATTAGCAAATACTTGAGAATAATGTACAGGAATCAGTCACAAAGTTGAAGTTATGCCAGGGCTGGATATTTCAACAAGACAATGACCTAAAACACTGCTCAAAGTCTAGCATTTATATGCAAAAGAACAAGTACAATGATCTGGAATGGCCATCCCAGTCCCCAGACCTATTTCGACATGCACTGGCCCATACCTCCAACGTAATCTATTTTGAAAATTAATCTATTTTAATTCCATGATATTTTCGTTAACAAAATACAAATATTCTCTGTTAGATTGCATTTTTGCTAAATTAATCAAGCTTACTCTGGAGCAAATTAGGGTAAAATGCCTTGCTCAAAGGCACCTTGACATTTGACCCATACAAGAATCGAACTCATTTCAAGTCTGACTTCCTAACCACTAAACCACCTAAACAATATCATTTGTAGCCCAACCTTTACCCTGTTACCTTTACCCTGTTAGCCTAACCTTTACCCCTGTTCTGCAACGATTTCATGTAATGTAGAACACGTTTAGAATCAACTACAAACTTTCTATTTGTTTAAAATTCATCTATCGCTCGTAACTCAAAACAATTGACTTGGGGCAGCAGGGTGGCCAAGTGGTTATCGCCATTAGGCAAGCCAAGGCAAGGCAAGTTTAATTATATAGCACATTTCATACACAATGGCAATTCAAGGTGCTTTACATGAACAGGAAAACATAAAAATTTAACAGATTAAAGATAAAATTAAAGCAACTTAAATTACAAGAAAAATTTTATTTTCGAAAAATAGTAGTTCAGAAATAAAAGAGACTGAACGAACCATATAAAATATAGTGCAATCAGTTCGGACTTAGCACAGTGTTCATTCATTAGGACCCTGGTTAGAATCCCCCGACTGCCCAGGTGAAGCCTCTGTCCTTCTATTTGTGAGCAAGACAGTTAACCCTAATTGCTCCCAGGGCGTTGATGTAAATAAGAATGAGTTCTTAGTCATCTTACCTAGTCAAATAATGGTAAAATTAAAAATTAAACTATTAGGTCAAATAGAAAAGGAGCAGTGCTGTGGTATCTCTGGAGACTCCACCATCTCCCTCTTCCTTGATTGGACTTTCAACACCCTGGCCTCTGAGGAGGAAGAGGAGGAAGAGGGGGAAGAGGACAGCCCATTAATCAATTTTAGCCCTTCTGACAATCAGTCAGCTAATCTGTCAGTAAACCAGTCAGTTACTCATTGAGTCAGTCAGCCACTCCGCTTTGTCTACAAACAGTAACTTAATCAATGAGCCTGTGAATCTGGGCAAACATCATGTCCATTTCCTGTCTTCTGTCAGGCCCTCTATTCAATCCTAAAGGATTTGCATACTTTTTGTACCCGACAGAATGTGTGATGAAGGCTGTAAACTTAAATATCCTGGATCTTTTTTCATTACAGTCCCCAGAACTGTAAGAAAGCTATTACAGTCCCCAGAAAAGTTAGTTAGCTTACATTAGAGTCAACAAGAATGTAAAATAACTGGGGATCAGCGTGGCGTAGTGGGCTAAGGGCATTTTCACAGATACCTCATTTGGTCCGGACTTTCGAACTTTTCAGTTTGGTCCGAACCAAAATTGCAGGTGTGAAAGGTGCCACAAAAATACCACATTTTTTTCTGATCAACAAGGTGGTCTCAGTCCAGACCAAACTGAACCACGGTTTGGTTTGTTTGCAGTATGAAAACACTTTTTGGATGGTTCAGACTTTCGGACCAATTACAGGAAGTTAGGCAACTACCTAACAGTTTCCGGGGACATTCCTCGGTTTTCACTTTGTGTACAAGGTCGTCTATCAGCAGTGGTTGTTAGAGTGCATGTCAGAGAATAGCACGGACACGCATTTCACACTGCAAACGGGCACATGCGCCACCCAGCAGAAAAGGGAGAGAGAAAAAAAGAGACTGCGGCTATCCAGCGTCTTTGAGAACTGTAAGTCATTTAACTTATGTTGTCAGTTCATTTAAGCCTGTTATTGTATTAGTCTATAGCTAAATTAAGTTAACTGGTGATTTTTGTTGTTTGTATTCTTCACCTGCTAGTTAAATTGCACGTGGCTGTTGATTAAATATCCAGTAATAGTGATTGTTGAAAACCCTTGCTTACGTTTGCAGGGTTCCTGCGGCTCCTTAAAAAGTCTTAAGAAGGTCTTAAAATAAAATCTGGGAAATTAAGGCCATAAATTGTCTTAATTTTACCATAGATTTGCTTTAGGTATTCAATTTGCAGATGGTGCATTTAAGGCTAATTGGAAAATGTGGGGGAAGGGGTTCGAATCTCATCTGTCATCTGCGAGTAGGCAGAAAACTTCTGTTTCGTGAATCTACTTCACCCTGTGTAGCAAGGCTGCTGACAGGAATCTGTGGGCCCGGGACAAAACTCTACATTTAGGGCCCCCCGCTAAAAAAATATGACTGTGCAAAAACAAAATGTGGGCCCCCCTCAGGACTGGGCCCGGGACAACATTCCCAAATGTCCTCCGCTGTCAGCATCCCTGCTGTGTAGATATTTTTTCCCTGTTGGGCCACCATGTGTCAGAGCTGATGGGCCACCATGTGTCAGACTTGATGCACGAGCCTGAAACTCTTCTTGTCTGTTCGCTCATGCTCTGTCGGCTAAACTGCACTGCTGCTACTGTAGCTACATAGACAACGATGAACACACTGAGGGTACACAGTCAACTTAGCTATGAAGGTTTCTATTAGCTTGCTAAGGTAGCTCACTAAGTTAATGTTGCACTCTTCAAATAACTCTGTCAACTTCAGAGTATCTTCATTGTTGTGCAAACTTTATAAAAGCCCTGGTTCAAATAACAAATCAATGATGAATATTCTAGCTCTGTCTAGCACACTTACATTCTCC
The DNA here is from genome assembly GCA_016801145.1 of Umbra pygmaea. Lineage (NCBI taxonomy): Eukaryota > Metazoa > Chordata > Actinopteri > Esociformes > Umbridae > Umbra > Umbra pygmaea. The sequence continues at coordinate 7,142 of JACXGM010037563.1, forward strand.
GTTTCAACCCAACAACACAGATCTCTCTGCGTTCTCTTCCAGAATTACATTCTATTTCAAGAGACAGTGCAGAATATATATTTCAATACCATAAAACACGTTCTTCTTTACAATTAGTAAGAATTCAATAACATCACTTAATATAATTTATTTGTCATTTCACATCTTAAATTCTAATAGATGTGACTGATGTGACTGAGTTTTTCTTATTGTTAGTACTGCTTCATATTTGATGTCCCCCTTACTTTATATTTGTAGCAGTAAGAATACCCATTAATTCTAGGGTGAGGTGTTCCGCTATAACCTCATGCTAAAACTGACTATAATTCCAAATATATAAAAAAGCAATAATAATAATGATAATATATGTATATATATATATATATTTGGGGGGGGGCACTCAATGTATGCTGAGAAATAGTCAAGTAAGGGACCATGGGGGTGAAAACCATTGAATCCCACATTAAACTTTTATTATTTAATCTTATTAATTGTCGCGTTTCCTTCCCATAATGTAACGAAACTCAGAGACAGGCGCAAAGGAGATGCAATGAAACATTAGTGTTTATTCACAGAAATACTCTGTCAAAGCAAAACTGCCTCGTGGGGCAAAACAGACATCCCACGGCAACGCAACAGGGAAAACGAACGACAGGGGTTGGAATGAAACACAAGGGCTATATACACAAAACAGAGGAGACTAATAAAATACACCTGGGTAGTAATTAACACAGAGGGATGACATCATCTAAACAAAAACCTGCAAGACATAGAAGGGACACCAGGGGGGGACCAAACACAACAAATGTATACGGCAGAATACTAAATAACACCACACAGGGCACAACACTAAACATAAAAGGTCTGTCTCACAGCCCACACTGGGCTGCATGTGACATTAATATGTCTTTAACTGTACTTTGATTGAATTTAAAGTATTCTCCTCTGAGCAAAAGACAAGTAAAAGTTGTGTTTTCCAAATTAAGACCAAATATATTATATTTTCTATGAAATAAATACATTTGAATTTAAATTAACATACATTTTATTTGTTGTAGTCTTAAAAATGTCTTAAAAAGCATTAAATGTATCTTTGAAAATGATGCAAGAACCCTGGTTTGTATTTTAGGTGCATTATTTACATGCTGAAGTAGTCACACAGCATTAAGTTAATGTAATTAATAGTGGGGTTATTGTTATTATTTACTATATATAATTCCTATGCATTGTGTATGGTAGCTTTCACAATGTTATTTATTTCATTGCAGAACCATAAATGTCATTGTTTAACATAATTAACATACTTAACATGCTAGTTATTTAGCAGGAATTGAGGACTAACAGTAATTAGTTCACAAAATCAGTCTCCTTGTTGGGAGAGTGGAAAGGTAGGACAGGTGGAAGACTGGACAAGAAGACGAGTGAAATAGATAAGAGCAAGAAAGGGCAGTGAGAAGAGAGTGAGAAACTAAGGGAAGAGTGAAGGAACAAGTGAAAAGGAATACAAGTGAACAGAGGAGGACAAGAAAAACTTAATGATAATGTATTATTTTGTAAATTGTTTAGCCAGAGTATCCCACCATAATGGTTCTTATATTGCCAGATTCCAGACAATCCCACTTACAAATATGAATCTATATTTCTACTGGTATGCTTCCTAGTGACATTTATGCAAAAATATGAAGAAAAACTATTCCACCTGTGTGTCCATGGTTAAAATTCTGAAGTGCTAAATAGTTCAGGCTAGAGCACAAATATTTCCATCCATAGATCAGAATAATCATGTCTAACCTCAGAATTTATTTTCAAAGTGCACCAGGTTGATGCATTTAAACGTTAAAATAGACAACATTTTCTTACAGGGGAGCATGCCCATGGACTGCCCCCAGGGGGGCTTTTGCCCCAGTGCAGCTCTGGGTCTGGTGACGCCCCTGGGGGAGTGTCCCCGTTTTAAGCTTACAAAGATAAAAATATTACCTGTTTTGGAGGTATTTACGCTTCTGAGCTGAAAATGTCCCTGGATTTTGTTTCCGAAATCTGGTCACCTTACTGTAAAGTGTTGCCTTTTCTCCAGAGTGCAGGGATGTACTGGGACAAAAATTCATCCCGGAACTTTGGGATGGAGCTACGGGGGTGCGCACGCTGTATCTGTCGCTCTCCACAGTCATTCACCCTCTCGGTATCTCCGTAACTCATCTAAATACTGTATACTCCGTAACTCATCTAAATACTGTATACTCCGTAACTCATCTAAATACTGTATACTCCGTAACTCATCTAAATACTGTATACTCCGTAACTCATCTAAATACTGTATACTCCGTAACTCATCTAAATACCGTATACTCCGTAGAAAAAGAGGAGTTGTTGTCATGGTGGCTGACTTATGATTCCTGACTTCCCAGGTGCCTTTTCCTATCTTAGACCTGGCTTAGGACAGATTCTGACATTTTTCTGTGATCTTTAAACTACACATGGGTCACAGAACATAGAGTACAGAACACAAAGACATGGAACTAGGAAGATGGAATACAGAACAAAATCCATGGAACAAGTTACCAATTCAAATCCATGTTCTTTTCATGAGGAAGATGAACTTACAATGCTACACAAGATGATATTCTAATACCAGAACAGGGGTACCAAATTGGGTTGCAGAACCGGATGTTCCTGACAAGTACTAACCATGCCTAAAATGTTAACGAGTGGTCCAAAGACTAATAAAATCCATGACAATGTAACTTGTGTAATTCATGTGTAACTTGTGTAATTATTTTGTAACTTGTATAATTCATCTGTAATTGTAAATTTGAGTTTAATACCAACAGCATGTCAAAACAGGCAATAATTACAGTAATGCTTTGCTCAGAAATTTCAGTAGATTGCCCAGAAATTTCTGTAATTCTTGCCTGTTTTGACATGCTATTGCTATTAAACTCAAATTTACAATAACTTTAATTTAACCTTTATTTAATCAGGTGGACATGTTGAGAGTAGTTTCTCATATGACCTGGCCAAGAAAAAAGCAAAGGTGCAAGCTGATATAAAATTACATTACCTCCATGAATCTTACAGGTCAGCTAACTCTGTACCTCACTAGCAACAACGGAATGAAAGACAAAACAACAGCAAGTTTCATAAAAAAATCTTAATCAAACAAATTATCTCCAAATGGAATGTCATATCTCCCTCTCCTGGGGTTCCCCCTGCAGGCGTGCAGAGGCTACAGCGATCGACGTCCCAGGCCTTCTAACATTATTGTCCCTTCAGCTGCAGTTACTGATTACGCAGAGCAACTCTGGTGCATCAGTGCTCGTTCGTTGCGTAGAAATGTTAATCAGTTTCTTGTAAGTTGTGTGTTGTTTTCCTACTTGTGTGCGGTCTCTGTGTTGCCATATTGTATATAAGAGTGATATCGATCCGGCTTGCACGGTGCCATTTGTTTATTTATGGACATTACTGTGGCCCACTGCTTTACCGCCAGTTTTGTTTTGTTCTCACTGCTGAAATAAAAGTATCGGCAGCACACAAACCTGCGTTTGACTCCTACGGCCCTGCTCCCAAAGATTACATGGAGGAACAACATTGGTGAAAGTTGCATAAATTAAATTTTGTGAAATTGTTTACAGTCTCTAAATAGAGAACTTAAATTGGCAAAATATCCAAAGCCTTCGAGACAAGATCGAGTAAGACTGCAGACAGAGAAGAATGAGGAAGAATGAGGAGGGTATTTGATTTACCTCAGGGGAGAAACAGAGATTACTGTGGAAGAATGAGGAGGGTATTTTGATTTACCTCAGGGGAGAAACAGAGATTACTGTGGAAGAATGAGGAGGGTATTTTGATTTACCTCAGGGGAGAAACAGAGATTACTGTGGAAGAATGAGGAGGGTATTTTGATTTACCTCAGGGGAGAAACAGAGATTACT
>JACXGM010037564.1:0-11070 GCA_016801145.1 Umbra pygmaea
GTTGACATGGAGGTGGGTCCTAATAGTGGATCTTGTTGACATGGAGGTGGCTCCTAATAGTGGATCTTGTTGACATGGAGGTGGCTCCTAATAGTGGATCTTGTTGACATGGAGGTGGCTCCTAATAGTGGATCTTGTTGACATGGAGGTGGCTCCTAATAGTGGATCTTGTTGACATGGAGGTGGCTCCTAATAGGGGATTTTGAGGCAATCCTCCTCACTGTTCACGGGGCATAATGCACATGCTTTTTTGGTCAAATTTGCAACTGTTCCAGAAATCTGCCAGCACTTGGTTTCAAAGTGTTTAGAAAAGGGTTATATCCAATGGGTTGTGAGCAAAACTAATAAGAAGGTAAACAGTTCCAAAAGCTTCTCACTGCTTCACCTACTCGTCATCATCTTAAATCAACCCATTGTTCATCAAAAGTTTCAAGATAATGCCAGGGTTGGTGTAGTGATCTAGGCTTTCAACTCTGGACCACATGTGCTCTGGTGGAAGCAGGTCGGGCCCTGGCTTGGTCGCTGACGCAGTTTCTCCTCTCCGTCTCCCACTACATACCTGTCTCCCTTCAAACTGTTTTGGGTAACACTTTATTTTGAGAGTCCAAAAAGTTTATTTTTAGATTATCTGCAGACTATCAACAACATTTTAACAAACTATCTACTAACCCTAATCCTAACCTTAACCATTCCCCTAATGTTAACCCTAACCTTAACCATTACCCAAAAACATATTCCAAACTTACTCCTACCCTTAAACTACACAATTAGTTACTTATCAACCAGAGCACCCACAGATGGAATTTCGGACTCTCCAAATAAAGTGTAACCCTGTTTTGTCATTCAACATAATAAAAAAATGCTCCCCCACCCAAAAGAAAAAACCAAGCTGCAAGATGGCCAAGTGGTTAGAGCATATGACTGGTGATATGGCCAAAATGATAGTGGTTCAAATCCCAGAGTACCATGTTGAAACCCTGTAGAGTTCTATATGAGACAGTTAACCTAATGTCACCTAATTGCAACAAATTAGAATTTATTCTTAGTTACTTGCCTGGTTGTATAACAGTAAAAATTATAAGGGTTCACAGCCAGATTGATATCAATGTAGCGTTTCAATGTAAGCAGCATTGCGAGGATATAATAATATTCTTTATTTCAGACCCAGGGGGATCCATATCACAATTAAATACAAAAGTACAAGAAAAGAAAATACAAAGACTTCCACAATGTTCAGTGTCTAACATACAGACATGTTTGCCAATGGTTCCACAGTCTTGAATAAAATCTGTGATACATACTCATAACAGGGATGCATCAGCAATACAGCTCCTGCAGTCTGAGACCAACAAAACATTTCAGACTCCACTTTATTTCATTTCATTTCAACATTCTAAGGGGTGCCAATATTTTTTAAACATGTTTTGCATAACGAAATCACACAGCTAAATAAAATGTTTTGAATTTGACAACTGATTGTGTGAAAATGAAAGTACACATTCACAAAAATGACGCAATGTCAATTGTCGATAAAATTTCTTATCAATATCCTGAAGGGTGCCAATAATTCTTGAGTTGACTGTAGCGAGAATGTTCCTGTGGCTAATTATTATATTCCCAGTTTTCGTCTGTGCATAACTGAAAGACTATTCCATCGACCATATATACTATTTATATTACTGAGGGCTGTGTACAGACCATTGGAATTTATCTGCCTTCCATTGCTCATGTCTGTAGGATGGTGACCATGGTGATCCAGTTCTCAGTGCTCATCGTACTGCACTCATGCCTAGTCCTGGTGACAACAGCCGAGGACTACAAGTGTCTGCCATTGGTTCTGAGGAAGGCCTGCTGCTGGATTAACGAGACCTACATGGCCCGTAATGTCATCGTCTTCGTCTCCATACTCATCAACTTTCTGGCAGCCATGATTAACATTGTGAGTTTGGCCGATGTACACAGCACATGAGCGTGAAGAAGGTTTATGGTCTCTGTGTTTGGGTTAGATGAGCCAGATTATCTATCCTACCACATCGCTCTCCAGCCACTCCTTGTGTGAAGATCGGGCACCTGTAAATTCAATTGCAGAAGTGCAGTTGGTTGCAAATAGATAATAGTTTAAGACTGGGCCAGTAAGGACCATAAGTCAATTGTCAGGCTTTTTTGTAAGCTCCACCAGAATATTATGAAATATATTACAAGTTGAATGAACCGGCCTTGCACGATATTGTACACATTAATTCTGTCCCCACCAGATCAACATTTTCAATAAAAATAATTTATCATTTACAGTAGAGCTAAATGGAAAAGGAAAATAAAAAAAGAAATAATTAAACCAATGCCAATAGTGTTACACAGTATATGGACCAAATCAGTGAGGGGCCAGCATGACATTTATGCAATAGAAACTCTTGTTTTCCATCCCTAGCAAACATTTGCAGCAGAAATAACATTTTGCAACTTAATGAATACTGACATAGTTTGCTAAGGGGTTCTCACATCCTACTGTCTATCAATGGATCTGGGATGTTTCAATTCTAAATCCACAAAACAAATGTTTTTTTTACCTATCTGCATGTTCACAGCTTAGCCTACTGACTCCAAATTACTTTCCAAAGGCAATTTTTTATTTTTTTGTTTTTTATTTAACCTTTATTTAACCAGGTAAGTTGACTAAGAACAATTTTTTATTTACAACAACGACCTGGGAGCAATTAGGGTAAAGTGTCTTGCCCAAGGACACACCAACATTGGGCTCAGTCGGGAATCGAACTGGCAACCTTCTGACTACAAGTATTTTGGAGCCAGAGCATTGTTGCTTCAATTCATTACTACCATCACAACATGTGACACTCTGACCAGATGTTTCCACAGTAGGTTATTCTAGCCCCCTAATCAACCCACATAGAGATGTTGAAAATACGTATTTGTTGGTGAAAATATCACAGCGCATTACACAGCCCATTTTATAATGCTTTACTCCAGTTTTCTACTATTACTTCATTCTGATTATATCCTGCTACTCCTGTCCTTAGGCTGCCTTTCATTTGTGTTACTGTGTGTTGTGACATAGGTATGTTTTATTACTTTCTTTTTTAGATGTATTACTTTTCTGTAAAGCACTTTGGTCATCCTAGTGGCTGACGTAAACGTGCTATACAAATAAAATGAAGTTGAACTTGAACTTTATCAAAAAATGAATATTCTGGTTTTGAAGATGGTGACTTGTCAGTTGGTCACTTGCAAGAAAAGGTAGTTTCATTGTTACAGCTTGAATTCAATGTATTATACCTTTAAGGGTTAGATTTGTTGTGTGAATATTTTGAAGAAAACATCCAAAGGTTAAACAATGCATGCGTTTTTTGCACTGCCCATTTTGCACATATTTAGAATGTGTGTCTATATTATTGTAGGGCACTCTGCTTTACATTGGAGCTTTACAGTTTGTAAACCCTTTATATAATGTTTTATATTTCTGCATAAATATGACCTAAAATATCATCAGATTTCCACACATGTCCTAAAAGTAGAATAAGAGAACCCAATTAAACAAATCATAAAAAATATATACTTGGACATTTATTTATTGAGGACAATAATCCATTTAGGTGTTCTCAGTCAATGGGATGACAATAAGGTGTGAGTGTGCACCCTAATTACATATACATGTTGGTGGAAGTGTACCATGGCACAAACAAAGGAAATTTCTGTGGATCTCAGAAAAAGAGTTGTTGATGCTCAGGTGGGAAAATGTTACAAACCATCTTTAAAGATATTGGGCTCCACCAATCCACAATCAGACAGATTGTGTACAAATTGAGAACATTGAAGACCATTGTTACCCTCCCCAGGAGTGGTGGACTAACATAGAGCACTCTAAGATCATGGCGTGTAATAGTATGTGAGGTCACAAAGGAACCCAGCGTAACTTCTAAGCAACTTAAGAACTCTCTCACATTGGATAATATCAATGTTCATGAGTTCACTATCAGGAGAACACTGAACAACAATGGTGTACATGGCACGGTTGCAAGGAGAAAGACACTTCTCACCAAAACTAATATTGCTGCCCATCTGCAGGTTGCTCAAGATCATGTCGACAAACCAGAAGGCCATTGAGAAAAACTTTGTAGATGAGACCAAAATATGACACCAAAATAGAATGTTTTGGTTTAAATGAGATGCGTTATGTTAGTTGAAGGAAAACACTGCATTTCAGCATCTGTGAAACATGGTGGTGGTAGTACCATGGTTTGGGCCTGTTTTGCTTCCTCTGGGCCAAGATGGCTTGCCATCACTGATGGAAAAATCAATTCTGCATTATACCAGCAAATTTTGAAGGAACATCTGTCCATGACTCTCAAGTGAAGGTGGGTTTTGCAGCAAGATAATGATCCTAAGCACACAAGTTTTTCTACCCAAGAATAGTTAAAGAAGAATAAAGTAAATGTCCTTAATCGGATTGTTGTGGAAGGACCTAAAGTGAAAAGTTCATGTGAGGAAACTTACCAACATCCCAGAGTTGAAGCTGTTCTGTATGGAGGAATGGGCTAATATTCCTTCAAGCCGATGTGCAGGAATCAGTTACTGGAAATGTTTAGTTGCAGTTATTGCTGCACAAAGGGGTCACACCAGATACTCAAAGCAGAGGTTCACATATTTTTGCCACTCACTAATATGTAATAATGGATCTTTTTCCTCAATGAATAAATGACCAAGTATGATCTTTTTGTCTCATTTGTTTATTTGGGTTCTCATTATCTACATTAAGGATATGTGAAACTCTGATGTTTTACGTCATATTTTTGTAGAAATAGAGAAAATTTGAAAAGGTTCACAAACTTTCAAACATCACTGTACAGTAGGGCTCCTAAATGTATGTAATATAGTTATGCAATATACAGAGATAAAATATTTTAATCATTGCAACATAATACCAGCTATTTTGAATATGACCAGGAACAGTGTAAAAGATTTATTTCATGATATTTATTGATTAAATATTTATGTGACATGGTTCAGTATTTATACACTGTGTACCGTTAGTCTCCAAAATGTGATAATATATCTTTGTCTCTCTTTTTCTCTCCCGCAGCTGTGGTGTGACTTTGACAAGTCAAGTTCCTTCAGTAACCAGACATTCAACACATCTGCCTCAATCCCTGACATCTGCTTTTACCCTGAGGTAACAGTAACACTATACAATGAAACAACTGTACTAAACAGTAACACTATACATTGGGGTAATTGTACTAAACAGCAAAACTATACACTGAGGTAATTGTACTGAACTGCAAAATTATACACTGAGGTAATTTTACTAAACTGCAAAGCTATACACTGAAGTACCATAGATACTCATGTATAAGTCAAGAAATTTTAGTTGTAAACTTCATTTTAAAACACAGAGTTGACTTAACCAAGGGTCAGTGCTAGTTTCGATATAATGTTTTACATTGAATGCGGGGCAATGTCGAGTTACCTGTTGTGCTATTCCTTGTCACTTATCCGCATTGTTTTTCCCCCCCTACTGCTCATGTCAGCACAATTGTAGCAGTTGTTAGATGTAACCTGTCCAGAAATGTATATTGTTTTTTTTTTAAATATTCGGCTGATAGTCAAACCTCAGATTAAAGAGAAACACGATGCAGATTTCGTCTTGGCCGTGGAACAACTCTCGCATGGATCCTGGAAGGGGCCTGGGAGTATGCCCATCCAGTTTACATGTGTTTTGTGGATCTGGAGAAGGTATATGACCGGGTCCCCCAGGAGATACTGTGGGAGGTGCTGTGGCAGTATGGGGTGAGGGGGTCTCTTCTCAGGGCCGTCCAATCTCTGTATGCTCAAAGCGAGAGCTGTGTCCAGGTTCTCGGCAGTCTCGGCAGTCAGTCGGATTCATTCCCAGTGGGCGTTGTCACCAATCATGCTCGTGATGTTCACGGACAGGATATTGAGTCGTAGTCGGGAGAGGTTGCAGTTCTGCTGGCTGAGGATCTCATCAATGCTTTTTGCAGATAATGTGGTCCTGATGGCATCATCGGTCAGTGACCTTCAGCACTCATTGGATCGGCTCGCAGCTGAGTGTGAAGTGGCTGGGATGAGAATTAGCACAACTAAATCTGAGGCCATGACTCTCAGCAGAAAACCGATGGAGTGCGTATTCCAGGTAGGGAATGAGTCCTTACTCCAAGGGAAGGAGTTTGAGTTTAAGACCCTCAGGGTCTTGTTTGCGAGTGAGGGGACTATGGAACGTGAGATCTGCCGGAGAATCGGAGCAGCGGGGGCGGTGTTGCATTTGCTTTACCGCATCAATGTGATGAAAAGAGAGCTGAGCCAGAAGGCAAAGCTCTTGAACTACCCGTCAATCTTCGTTCCTACCCTCACCAATGGTCTTTAAGGCTGGGTCATGACCGAAAAAACAGGATCACGTGTACAAGCAGCCAAAATGGGTTTTCTCAGAAGGTGGCTGGCATCTCCTTTAGGGATAATGTGAAATGCTCAGTCATCCGCATAGAAAGGAGCCAGTTGAGATGGTTCAGGCATCTGGTAAGACGGGAAGACCCAGGACTAGGTGGAGAAATTAAATCTCCACACTTGCCTGGAAACGCCCCGGGATCCCCCAGTCAGAGCTGTGGCCAGGGAAAGGGAAGTCTGGGGTTCCCTGCTAGAGCCGCTGCCCCCGCGACCCGATTTCGGATAAGCGGTTGGAGATGAGATGAGAGATGATTATCTCCACCCTCCTGGACCTGTGATAATTAGCCTTGCCCTGAACTATGTGGTAATGGTACTAAACATTAAAACTCTAGTCTGAGATATATTCTGTTATCCAAAACACAAGGTTAACCTTGTTTATTGGTCGTTTGTAAATACAATATCTACACACTATTCTGAACAAGACAGCAGTATAATATAATTTGAATATCATGAGCTTCAATGGATTTTTTGACCAGCCTCTTTGCTCTATTGTGTCAAATCAAAGGATATCTAGGATTCACATTTGTGGCCGGCTGGAGGTCATTTTGCAGGGCTCTGGCAGTGCTCCTCCTGCTCCTCATTGCACAAAGGTGGAGGTAGCAGTCCTGTTGCTGGGTTGTTGCCCTTCTACGGCCTCCTTCACGTCTCCTGATATACTGGCCTGTCTCCTGGTAGTGCCTCCATGCTCTGGACACTATGCTGACAGACACAGCAAACCTTCTTGCCACAGCTCGCATTGATGTGCCATCCTGGATAAGCTGCACTACCTGAGCCACTTGTGTGAATTGTAGACTCCGTCTCATGCTACCACTAGAGTGAAAGCACCGCCAGCTTTCAAAAGTGACCAAAACATCAGCCAGGAAGCATAGGAACTGAGAAGCAATCTGTGGTCACCACCTGCAGAACCACTTCTTTATTGAGGGTGTCTTGCTAATTGGAGTTACATTGTGTTGTTTAAGTGTTCCCTTTATTTGTTTGAGCAGTGTATCAAGTCCAAGAATGCATGGACCATAACAATAAAATGTATAAACTAGTGTGTCATCAAGATCAAGAATGGATATGTCATTACCATGGTACAATGTCAATGATTTTCTCTTGTGCTCTCAATGCCATTGTTTTCCTCCACAGTATTTTGTGTTCACTGGGGTGCTTGCAATGGTAACGTGTGCAGTGTTCCTGCGACTGAACTCCGTCCTAAAGCTGGCTGTGCTCCTGGTCATGATTGCAATCTACTCACTTCTCACTGAAGCCTTCTATACCTCACTGTTTCTCCGCTACGATCATGTCCACCACAACACAGCGTGAGTGATGCAACATTACTATCTGAAAACCAAAACACCTTCAGATATACTGTACGTATGATCATACTTACAGTATGTATTTTATTGTAGCCCTTTCTTGATTTGTGCAGCTCTACATAATTTTCTTGCATTACTGATTTCTCTGGTCTTTCCCCTATTGATAGCTGACTAGAAATGTAGCCTGTGTGTTGCCTTATATTTATACCCCAGTGAAACAGGAATTCATGGCTAACAACCTAAATGTTCCTACTAAAATGTAAAAAGTTGTGAGAACTTTGTGAATATATTGTATGAAAAATCAAGAGGAAAAAAAAATTTTAACAGCCCGTTTTGCTCATATTTACCAAGGGCAGGGATGTTTCTAGCACCAGGGCTGACATGTTCGCCTGGCAACACTTTATTATGCCGGTAACACAAACTCAGATTTTTTCCTTTCAGAATAATAGTGCTAATTTTAATCCAATGCAATAATCATTGTGAATTCATTACAAAGCTAGTGAATTGTAACCAAATACAATTGTATTGTGTGTAAAGAAACAATAAGAGTATGTGATAAAAAAGACATTTAACATGTTTTCAATAACAACTGTTTCATTACAAACAGTAACAAATATGTTGTACACAGAATATTGATTGAATATATTGTCAGAGTCTCATGTGAAAACACCGTTCTATTTGAAAAACATTAGTTAAAGTCTGTTTTACCAACAATAGACACATTTTAGCAACACATGAACATAGACCCACTAACTATGTATGCACTGAATTAACAATGTTTATTGTAATGAATTACGAGCGCTATTATTTTGAAATGTAAAATCTGAGTTAGTGTTGCCAGGCGAACGTGTCAGCCCCGGTGCTAGAAATGGCACTAACCAAGGGTGCCAATATTAGTGGAGAACACTGTATACTATCTGACTATTACAGGGCTTCTCTTTACATTACAAATCTCAATTTAAAAGTCAATTTAAAATAAATACAATTAAAAAATGACTTAACAAATCAAATGTAGAGTTCTGGCAGTGGTAGTCTTTTTTTAAAATTTAGTCTGCTATAATTTTCCAAAAAATCCCCAAAATGCCATTAGTCAAATAACATTTTGCCTCTGGAATGTTGTGCAGAAGACCCTAGAAGACACAATGTAGGACCACCCAAAGAAAGAGCCCTTAAAATAGAGCGATGTGGGATACAGAGAATATACTTGTTTAACATACATTTCATACATTTTAGATGTGTGTTAAAAGTCTAACAAAACGTCTAGAGAGTCTAACTGAATTTATTCATCAACTTCCTTTAAACTTAACACAAAGACATAGTAAAATGTATTCATGAAATTGTCTGACGCATCAAGTGCTTCATTGTCAAAATCCCAAACTAGCCCTTTAAGGGAAAAACAACAATGTTGGAGGTTCGAAGAAAATCAGTTACCATGTTGTCCCAATTAATCGTTTGTAGGGCTGCTGCAATTAGCAAATAATAATTTGTCTCATTTCAGGTTGTCTACCAATCACAATCCAGTACAAATGAAATAAATGGAATGTTTATTTTATTGAGCAACAGAAATGTTAAAAAATATTTTGTTTTCACAGAAACTTTCTTGGGACCAAAGAGACCTCCTTGCTTCTGATGGCTATGTTTCTTCTTGCCGTATTTTACCACGGGCAGCAGGTACATTGATTGTTGTAGAATCACTATGGTATTGTGGATATTTTCCATATTATTATTATTTATTATTTCTTCATTTATTAAAGATTATTTATTATTTCTTCATTCAAGGGTATGTACACTTTTGATCAGGGCCATTTGGTTGATTTCTGCTATAATATGATGATGATAATCAATAGCTTCATATGATCACTGTCCTTAAAACAGTCCGATTTTTTGCATGAACAGTCATGTTGTCAAAATCAATGCCAAAATTTCACAATATCTGCCAGGGTATCCGAACTTATGAGCACAACGGAAAGTGATGTGACTTTTAAAGTAAATTAGTGTTGATTAAGCATGAATCTTTGCCCTTCGTATATAGCCACATACCAACACTAGGCTGCTATTAACAAAAGCCTACTCAGTGTAACACCAATGAATCCAATGTCATGTTTAAAGAATGGTAACCACCTCTCAACACCATAACCTAGGAAATATTTGAGGATGCGCTAGTAAAAAACTACTATTAAAGTACTACTAAATAGTACTATTAAGTACTACTAAAAAAGGCTCTTTGAAGTGGCTCAACTCTTTTGCAGAAACATACATTCTACTGCACTGGTTTTGCTGTCAATTTGAAGTGGGTCATCTACTGAATTTCACACTGTATGTGTGTAACATTGGGAAGTCAAACAATGATAAGACAGGGACATCCTGGAAACAGGTTCCTGATGTCTAGCGACGGGGGTATTCTTTCAAGGAGTTCAGTTGCTTCATTATTAATGAGTTTACCAGCTGATATGGAAACACACATGCAAGCTTTGGACACTTTGTGCATGAATACATTGTCAGAGTTACTGATTATTTGCAAATTACCAAGTAATTACATTAGTGCATCCTATAACCTACAATGATGTCATTGTTTGGTTGAAAAAGGCATTTGCCTGATGTGTATTTGGACTGTACTCCATAGCAAGGGGTGGAGGAAAAAGGTCAAATAAAATAATAAGTCACAATAGCAAGAGTTAAAAATAGATAGTGGCCAAACAATGTACAGATATAGTAGTGTCCAATGCAATTTATTTAAAAGGTCAAATGTAATTGCATTGCGTAGATTGGGTCACCCTGTGTTGGGTAAATGGGCATTGCATTAAGCTGTTTCATACTGTTAACACTATGGGTTAGAAATATGTTATTAGGTAAATTAAAGGAATCTCTGCTTTAGAGCTCACTCTAAGGACTGTTGTCATTTGATGTCGTTGATCACTCGGCCTACGGTGGACATGAGAATAATTTAACTTCCTTTGTACCGTAGAAAAATGAAAGAATAATAAATAAATAATAAATAAAATATAAATATATAAAATAAATAATTTAACTTCCTTTGTACCGTAGCAAAATGAAAGAAGAAATGCCCCATTTGAAGACATTCACTCGCATCGAGGCCCTCATGTCAATGGTTTTCAGCTGCTATGTTTTAAGTCAGGAAATGGAGGGGTGGGTTAATTATTGGATGAGCTGTATGGATGAGCTGACCCCACACTTTTTGAAGGGTGGGTTAGTTATTGGATGAGCTGTATGGATGAGCTGACCTCACATTTTGAAGGGTGGGTTAGTTATTGGATGAGCTGTATGGATGAGCTGACCT
>JACXGM010037565.1:0-11070 GCA_016801145.1 Umbra pygmaea
CTGTGAGCCACGATCCATTTCCGAACCATCTTTCACCTGTGAGCCACGATCCATCTCAAAGTCTTCTTCCTCCTGTGAGCCTGCCTTTTCCTCTGAGCCACTGTGCATCTCTGAGCCATCTGCCACCTGTGAGCTACTCACTCTGCAGGTATGTTTTGTATAGTGAAAAACTGAAGATCACTTTGATGCTGTAGAATGTGTAATTGTCACGTTAGTGTTCAGGAAAACAATAAGGTCTTCATTTACGAATTTACATAAATAGGAATCTTCTGCCAACATTTGTCTCAGGCTTTGCTGACTACAACAGTATTGTTTTTTGCCATGGTTATGGTTTTCAACTCTTCAGAACCATTCATAATTTTTCCATCTGTTCCTGGCAGTCACATTTTTACTGCTGCATCATGCTGGCCCACAGATATTGTAGAGAGACCATACGTCCTCTTTTTCCCGGACGTGTCCTCTTTTTGGACCTAGAAAATGTGTCCGATTTCGAAATCAACCAAAATGTCAGGGATTCGGCTTTGCTTTCTACAGTCGTCATTCATTGTGTGCATTTTTGAGGATTTGTATTTACCACCCACTGCGGGTTAGGGTCTGCCTTCCTCTCCCACTGTCCTCTCTTTTGAAAGTTAAAATATGGTCATCCTAACATATCGCAATTTGAAAAATATCTGTTGTTTTCTTTCAGGTATTGAGAGATATTTAGTGAATGCTCTTGAGGAAATCAAGGAAATACTGACAAAGCTTGGAAGAACAGTGGCTGGTCTCTCTCGATCCAGTACTGCAGAGGTGAATTTATCTGATGACACTGTGCTACCCTTACAAAACTACAGAGATCTGGAACCGGTAACAAAAAATGGAGGCCACATTAAAGTGGAAAGGACTTGGTAAAACTCAATAACTTAGTTAATTTCATTATAATTACAGTAATTTGTTGCTTTATATTACCCATTACAAATCTCTGTTTCTATCCATCCATCTTTGCTTTGTCCGCTTATCCGAGGTCGGGTTGTGGGGGCAGCAGCTCAAGCAGGGGACCCCAGACTAATATATTTTTTTCATTCGATCTATTCTGTATTTCTAGATTACCTATCAAGGGACCATCGGTGGGTGTGAAGTTACAACCAGGCGGATAATGGCAGCGTTGATCAGCCATGTACTGTGCAGACAGTTGACAAATGACAAGACCGTTTCACAACCTGAAGCAAAGAAAAGTTGTTGCAGGTACATCCATAGGACTTTGTACTTTCCAAATGTTTACATTATCTTGAGCACCTACACTATTACTACTCATCTATTATACATTTTGGCAATGAAGCATTTGCAGCATAGAGGGTTTTTACACTACGAGAGATACCGATAACTTTTAGCAACATTTTCCGAATCTGCTAGCCCTGACGTCGGTGTGAGACAACCTGTGTGTAAACCTGCGGGGCTCATGCAACCTCCAGAGTTAGTGCACGAAAGATCACACTTGGGGCGTTGCTAATCGCCCAAGAGTAATGTATATTGCGGGGGAATTCTTCACTGTAAGTCAATGGGCTGGTTTCTGCTTCTTCTATAGGTTTATTGGTGGATCGCAACCGACTCATGGTGCACCACTAACCGTACCATAGTGTGAGGCCAGTCACAGCCCACCCAATTCAAGTCCACCCAACTCAACCTACCACCCTAAGAAATTTAAATATACTGCCCACTACCTACGCCTTGCACCCCCATCCCACTACCTACCCTTTGCCCTCACCTTCATAAACTCATGAATCTCCCCCGTGACATCAGTAACACCCATAAACTCCCTAGCAGCACCCACAACAACATCTTTCCTAGTGTTCCTTCCCTTAACCCAGCGGTTCTCAAAGTGTGGGGCGCGCCCCATTGGTGGGGAATAGAGACGTGACAGGTGGGGCGCGGCAAAAGGGAGGAAATTTTCCTTTTTATGCCTTTGTATCTTTTTCAATGCCTTTCTATAATGACAACAAAGATCATACCTTCAAAATAAAATACCCACAAACAATGTAATCATTACTAGCCTACATGAAGTCTGAACATTAGATATGAGACCCCGAGAAAAATGTAAGCTGGAACCGAAGTGCCAAAATAATGATTGACGTGACGTCGGCATGTTCATTGTAGCGGAACAAACTTTCGCGCCTATGTTTTGCGCCGATGGTTAGCAGCCTAGTGTGGGCAATAACACAACATGGATACATTTGTGACACGGACCTCAAAGGTTGTCGAGCGAGCACCAGCAGAGAGACACAAACCAGATGGGCCTAATCAACCAAAAAGCCAACCGAAAAGAAAATATAATGAAGGGTACCTTGCTCTTGGATTCACGGCAGCGGTGGTGGGGGCAGAGGAGAGACCGATGTGTGTTCTGTGTCATAAACCGCTAGCAGCAGACAGTATGAGACCCAACAAATTAAGAAGACAACTAGAGACCACACACCCCAGTCACGTCAACAAGCCCCTTGATTTCTTTCAAAGAAAACTGGCAGAATACCGTCAACAGAAGACTGGCATGGTAAAAGCTGCATCAGTAAACAGTAAAGCACAGATGGCTTCATATAGAGTGGCATACAGAATTGCACAATGCAAAAAACCACACACACTTGCAGAGCAGCTCATTCTCCCCGCTGCTCTAGACATGGTGTCAATTGTGCTTGACGAGACGAGCGCAGCAAAATAAAAAGCTGTCCCCCTGTCAAACGACACAGTTGCGAGACGTATATGTAACATTTCAAGTGATCTTCAGGAACAATTCATAGAAAAATTAAAAGACAGTCGTTTTGCATTACAAGTGGACAAAGCAACTGACAGCAATAAAGAGTGCTTGTTCATCTCGTACATCCGCTTTGTGAATGGCGAGTCACCGTGCGAGGATATGCTGTTTTGCAAATACATAAAAAATAGAGCTACAGCTGATGAGCTGTTTAAGATCATGGACAGTTACCTCAAAGAACACGGCCTTAAATGGGAAAACTGTGTAAGCTTTTGCTCTGATGGTGCACAGACCATGGGCTGCAGGCACTAATAAAGAGGGTTGCACCAGATGCGTACTGGACGCACTGTGTCATTCACAGAGAAGCGCTCGCTTCAAGGCAACTCAGGCCTGAACTAAAGGAGGTTTCGACAGAAGTTGTGAGCGTGGTAAATTTTATCAAAACCCAACCACTGAAAGCTCACTTTGTGAGGAAATGGGAGCTGATCACACAGCTGTGGTGTTTCACAGTGAAGCAAGGTGGCTCTCCCAGGGCAAAGTGCTGTTGTGCGTCTTTGAGCTCAGGGCAGAGATTCGGATGTTCTTGGAGGAGGAGCGCATGTATGAGGCTGCAAGCAAGTTCAGTGATGAACAATTTCTGTTTAAACTGGCCTACCTCAGCGATGTGTTTGGCAAGCTGAATGAATTAAATCTTCAGCTTCAAGGTAAAGACAAGCACCTACCTCACCTGGCAGACAAGATCAATGCATTCACCCGAAAGCTTGAGGTATGGGGCAGGCGCCTCGATCAGCAAAACATAGATGTCTTTGAGAACCTGAGTGAAGTTGCTGAAACCACTGATTCTGGAGCCACCACAGTGATCCCATGTATTAAGCAGCACATCTCTTCCCTGAGAGGATTGTTTCAAAAATACTTCCAGAGCAACAGTGCGCAGTATGCCTGGGTTATCCGTTCATTGCAGCAGGTTGGTATTTTGACATTTTATTGAATATTATAGGCTACTCATGTATTATACATGCATTTTATTTATGTTGTATGCTACTTACTAACTGGAATGGATTGTTGTCAAACAGATTTCTTTGTGTTTATTATGCAATGACAAATAAAATAAGCCTAGTTATATTCTGTCTGCAGCACCTGCTGACTTTGGGTCTGCTGAGGAGGACCAGTTTATTGATTTGACATCTGACTCCACCCTGAGGCTCAGGTTTAAAGCTCAGACTCTTACTGAATTCTAGTTTGGAGTGGAGAGGGAGTATCCACTCATTGGGCAGAGAGCTGTGTGCATTCTTCTTCCCGTTGCCACATCATATCTCTGTGAGATGGGCTTTTCAGCTGTTGCTTCACTGAAATCAAAGTACAGATCTCAGCTGAACATTGAACATGACTTGAGAGTGGCAGTATCAAGCCTGAAACCCCGCTTTGAGAAATTGTGCAATGCAAAACAGGACATTGCAGCCACTAATGCAGGGATAAATAGACCTGTCTTGTCAAATGGATTTATCTTCTTTTCTTGTTTTAACAGATTGCAAAGTGGCACTTTAATTTCTTTTCTATTTTTGTACTTTATACAAATTTTCACACAGCTGCACTTTTATTTTCTCTATTTTAAATCTCATGCAAGTTACGACACAGCTGCACTTTTATTTTCTTTATTTTTTAACTGGCTATTTTTTAATTTGATGTAGATAGTTAGTTTGTATTTAGATACAACTTGTTACTATACTTCAATAAATTGGAACATTTTAAGCTTGTTACTTATTTCATTAGCATTGTGTTGGGGCGATGGGGGCAGGTGGGACTTGAAAATTCCAACTTGTCCAAAGTGGGGAAGGACCAAAAAAGTTTGAGAACCACTGCCTTAACCTGACTACAGATATTCACCACACTACACAGAAATGCCAAAAACTCAACCCTGCCCACCACCAATGAATTCTTACCAACCACACACTCATGTTTAGACGATTCAGACAATATCACCTTGTGAACACCCATACCTTCCTCCGACACCGGCCCTACACCCTGCTCATTCTCCACCTGCACACTCAACTCAAGGCCCTCCACTCTCTGCACCGCTTCAGCATAAGTGACCTTATCCACCACCTTAACCCGCTGAGCCTCTGTTGCCCGCTTCTGAACCATACAATATACAATCTATGGCCGCATAGCCAGTCACAACAATTGTAACCCAACTGAAATTAATTACTAAACGAACTATCTTGTAAACGCACCCATACATTATATTCTCAGATACTGATGCTGTATTGGACTATTGATAGAGTAATGAAACAAAGACTGAGTGGTTGTTGGGTATTACATATAGTTTCAATGTTTTTGACCTCGAGAATGAGAACACAGTTTTTAGATTACATTTTTAGATTAAATGCGATGGGTTAAGCATAAATTTCAATACATTTATTTTGATCGGGAAAAAGGGGATGATGAATGCACTAAATTTACATTCCATACAGCTAAACTGATACATTTCCAGTTGTATTTTAAATGCACACGTTAGAAAAATTGAATTAAGGTTAAATACACACATACGGTTAGAAAACGTCACAGGATAGTTATTGGGAACAATTGATCGGATGAAATTTGAGAACAATTCGAAGCAGCATTAGGCTACTGTAGTAAGGAGGTAAAAGTATACAATTAATGGGCACTTATGAAGTTAAGGCATTAATGATTAATATATCCTCTTTTTCTCCCCTGTTGCAATAGTCTGAGTTGAGAACGGAGAAAAGCTTAATAACTGCGTATAGAGGATTGATAGTATAATCGTTGTTGATATTTCCTATCTAACTATCTGACCTCATAATGATCATTTATCCATGTGTGTAAACAGCTATGGAATGAAAAACTAGAGCAACCTGGGACAACTTAATCGCTACCCGCGATACTCAGAAAACAGTGCGTAGGCTACCTAGCTTGAACTGGGTGTGTGATAAAGGCAGAAACATAGAGCAGACCGTAACAAGATAGTGTTACAATTTAGGAGGTTGAAGAATGATGAAGGCAGATGCAGGTCGAAGGGTTTTAATAATCCACAAGAACACAGGAATAGACCCAGCACGACACAACAGTAATACAACCAGGTAACAGAAATAATAATCCACACTGAGTCATAGCAAACAGAACTTAAATGCCCTGAACTATAATTAACTAAGGAGCGGCACCTGTGTGAGTCTCTAACGGCACAGTGCTAAACATAGAGAAGGCTAGAGTCCAGGTGTTAATACTCCGGAGATCCGGAGCGATGGGAAGGAGCTGACATGGGACGAATCGCAACAGTACCCTTCCCTTGAGGAGCGGCACCAGCCGCGGAGGAGGAGGAACGGGAACGAGGCCTCCCGCGAGGACGCGGCTCCGGATGGTCAGGCCTCCGGTGATGGAAGTCGGCGCACAGGGAGGGGTCCAGGATGTCGTCAGCAGGAACCCAACTGCGCTCCTCCGGACCGTACCCCTCCCAATCCACCAGGTATTGCAGGCGACCCGCCCTCCTCCTGGAATCCACCAAACAGCGCACGGAATACGCCAGATCGCTGTCAATAGACAATGGTGGAGGCGGAATGCCAGCAGGTGCGTCCTCGTCAAGGAGACCCCGAACAGCCGGCCTGAGGAGGGAGACATGAAAGGTCGGTGAAAGGCGTACATGGCTGGGTAGGCGAAGCGTGTAGGAGACATCATTGATACGGCGGACGATCGGGTAGGGCCCGATGAACCGCGGAGACAACTTCCGACATTGATTAAGCATGGGCATGTCCCGAGTAAACAACCACACCCTGTGCCCCGGTTGGAACAGCGGGCCAACCATCCTGCGTTTATCTGCCTGGAGCCGCAAGCGTCTCACCGCCCGCTAAAGGCACGTATGGGCAGCGTTCCATAGATCCTCCGCCCTCCGAAACCAGTCATCGAAGGGGGGTATCTGAGACGTACTGGGATGCCATGGCGCCAGCGGCGGTTGAAATCCTAAGACACATTGAAAGGGGGTGAGGTTGGTTGACGTGTGTTTCAGGGAGTTCAATGCATATTCCGCCCATGGCAATACATCCCCCCACCCGCCGGGGTGATCCCGGCAGTAGGACCTCAGGAACCGTCCGATCTCTTGGTTCATCCATTCCGCCTGGCCGTTAGACTGAGGGTGGAACCCAGAAGTGAGGCTGACCGCGACCCTCAGCTGGTCCATAAACGCCCTCCATACCCTCAAAGTGAACTGCGGCCCCCGGTCGGTGATGATGTCCTTGGGTAGGCCATAGTTCCTGAAGACAAACGTGAATAGGGCGTTAGCTGTTTGGAGAGCCGTGGGCAACCTCCGGAATGGCACCAGCTTACAGGCTTTAGAAAACCTGTCCACAGCTACAAGCACCACAGTGTTCCCCGCCTACTCCAGGAGGTCGGTGATGAAATCAACGGAGAGGTGTGACCAAGGCCGTTGGGGTATCGGCAGTGGATGCAGCTTACTGAACGGGAGATGTCGGGGGGTTGGTACACTGGGCACAGGTGGTGCACGACGCCACATATCTCCGGATGTCTACGGCCATGGACGGCCACCAGTACTTCTCCCGAAGCACTTGGAGGGTGCGTTGTATACCCGGGTGGCCAGTGGTCTTCAGAGTGTGCGCCCAAACCAGGAGTCGATCCCTGTAATCGAGAGGCACGTAAAGTAGTCCAGTGGGACACTCGGAGGGAGGAGGAGACGTTACCAGCTCCCGACGTATGTCCTCGTCCACCTGCCACAGGATAGGAGCTACGATGCGGCCGGGGGGAATCACGGGCGTGTCAGTAGCCTCTCTCACTGCTGTACCATAGACCCGGCACAGGGCGTCCTTTTTGCCGCTCTGATCTATTCAAGGTTGCGGTGGTCGGTCCAGATCAGGAAGGGATGCCTAGCCCACTCCAGCCAATGCCGCCATCGCTTCAACGCCTCCACCACTGCCAGCAGCTCTCTGTCCCCCACTCCGTAATTACATTCCGCCGCACTCAGCTTCCTGGAGAGAAAAGCACAGGGGTGGAGTTTCGGTGGCATACCTTGTCGTTGGGACAGAATAGCTCCAATGCCCACCTCGGACGTGTCCACCTCCACAACAAAGGGGAGGTCAGGGTCAGGATGCTTCAACACGGGGGCAGACGTGAACCTTTCCTTCAGGGATTGAAACACAGATTCGGCTTGGGATGACCAGGAAAGATGTCGAGGACCCCCTTTCAGCAGAGACGTCAGAGGAGCAGCAATTGCCTCAAAAGACCGGATGAACCGTCAATAGTAGTTAGTAAAGCCTAAGAACCATTGGAGATCCTTAACAGTAACGGGAGTAGGCCATGCCCTGACGGCCTCCAGCTTGTCCACCTCCATCTCCAGCCCGGTGGCGGTAATCCTGTATCCAAGAAAAGAGAAAGAGGGCTGGTGGAACAGGCATTTCTCAGCTTTGACATATAGCTTATTGTGCATCAGACGGGACAAGACCTCCCGGACTTGTACAACATGTAGGTCTAAGGACGGGGAGTATATTAAAATGTCGTCGATGTAGACTACTACAGTGCGACCCAGGAGGTCACAGAAGATGTCATTTACAAACGCCTGGAAGACTGATGGAGCGTTCGACAGGCCGTATGGCATTACAAGGTACTCATAGTGGCCTGAGGTGGTACTAAAGGAAGTCTTCCATTCGTCACCCTGTCTGATGCGGACCAGGCTGTAGGCGCTGTGTAGATCCAATTTTGTGAAACAGGTTGCACCATACATAGTTTCTACCACAGCGTGTATAATGGGCAGAGGGTACCTGTACCTTCTTCTTGACAAAAAAACGCTGGAGGATACTGGAGAGGTGAAAGGCCTGACGTGCCCTTGAGCAAGGCTCTCCTGTATGTATTTTTCCATGGCCTCGGTCTCCGTCACTGACAGGGGGTACACATGACTGTGCGCAGAACCGCCCCAGGCAGCAGCTCTATGGCACAATCACCGGTCCGGTGAGGCGGAAGACAGGTAATTTTGGATCGTGAGAACGCCTCCAGCAGGTCCCAATACGCCAACGGAACGACGGTCTCAGCTTTCATCTCCACATCAGGACTTTCTATGGAGGTCGCACAGAGGGGAACAGAGAAACATGAATCCGCACATTCAACAGCCCATCGTTTAATAGTTCTGCTCCTCCACTGTATGAGAGGGTCGTGCGACACGAGCCAGGGCATGCCCAGCACTATGGGGTGCGTAGGGGAGGAAAGGATTAACAGGCTGATACGTTCCGTGTGGTTTGACCCTACAGTGAGGCTTAGTGGCGCGGTCTGTTCTGTAACCTTCCACTCCCCACCGGTTGTCCGTCTATTGCTAGCACCGGAATAGGGGCTTCCAGGCAGACTGTGGGTATCTTCAGTACCTTCACCATGTCAGCGTCAATAAAATTCCCAGCGGAACCTGAATCGACCAGGACGGAGAGAGGGCTTGCAGCCAGGTAATCTGTTAAGGAGGCTTCAACACACATGACCATATTTGTGTTGTCTAAGTGAGAAACAGTCAGTCGTACCTGTGTTCCGGAGGCCGGCTTACAGTCCTGTCTCTGCGGTGCACCTCGATGGTTGGGGCAATGAGCGATGACGTGCCCCTCCTCGCCGCAGTACAGACACAGCCCCTGTCGGAGATGACGTGTCCGTTCCTCAGCAGAAAGGCGTGAAGACCCCATCTCCATCGCCTCCTCCCTGTCCAGGCATAATGCAGGCGGAACGGTGCGTAAAGTTGGTTTCTGTTGGGCGCTCAGCAGCCTATCCAGGCGTACTGCCATGTAAATGAGCTGGTCCAGCATTGCCCGATCATCCCTACAGGCTAGTTCCACCTTCACCTCCTCTCGCAGGCCTTCCCGGAAACAGCGAGAGGAGGGTTACCTCATTCCAGCCGCTTCCTGCGGAGAGGGTCCTGAAGTCCAGAGCGTATTCCGCCATGGTCTGGTTGCCCTGCTTAATGTGGAGCAGCCGGTCACCCCGCTCTTTCCCAGCTGGAGGATGGTCGAAGACAGCCCGAAATAATGTAGTGAAGCCGGCATAATCGTCCATCCTCTCATCTTCTCCCTCCCAAAGAGCGGTTGCCCACTCCAATGCTTTTCCGGTCAGTAATGAGGTAATGGTGGCGATGCGGGTCCGGTCGGTAACCCCGCTGTTTGCCTTGTGCATAAAATACAACCGGCACTGTAGCGAGAAACTGCGACATCTATCGGGGTCGCCGTTGTACCGCTTCGGAAGGGCTAGATCGAGCCCTCTCATAGCTGGACTGGTAGGGAGCGCAGCGATGGTACTACTGGGCGGCAAGGCATCAGTTTGCCCAACCGTCGGAGCCGGACAAGCACCTCCTCCATTGCAATCTCCAAGTTAGCGAGTTGATTATGGTGGCGCTGGAGGACCCAGTCACGCTCACGCAGGGCGTCGTTTAATCCCTCCTGGCCTGCTGCCTCCATGGAATAAGGTTGATTATTCTGTTACGATTTAGGAGGTTGAAGAATGATGAAGGCAGATGTAGGTCGAAGGGTTTTAATAATCCACAAGAACACAGGAATAGACCCAGCATGACACGACAGTAATACAACCAGGTAACAGAAATAATAATCGACACTGAGTCATAGCAAACAGAACTTAAATACCCTGAACTATAATTAACTAAGGAGCGGCACCTGTGTGCGTCTCTAACCGCACAGTGCTAAACATAGAGAAGGCTAGAGTCCAGGGGCCTCATGTATAAAAGATTGCGCAGCTTACATACCAAAAGATGGCGTACGGCCGAAACTGGAAAAGTACGTACGCACAGAAAAATTCACATGTATAAAACCGGTCGTACGCCAGGTCCTGCGCATCTTTCCTTTATAAATCACAATCAACGTGAGATTGAACGCACGAGAACGAGCCACTGACCCCGCCTTGCCTCCTCCCATAAATTAATATGCAGATAGCCTATATATGCCATTTCTTTGCCTGAAATACAATGGCTAAACACGCAAAAAATAAAATTTTCACAAACTGTGAGATCGAGGTTCCAACAACAGAGGTGAAGGCGAGGAAACGTGGCCTGTCATCATTCTATTAGGAAAAAAAAGTTGGCGGAGTGGAAAACTGTCACTAGGTACATAATACATCATAATCAGGCAGCACCAACGGCCTTTCAGCTGTTGTATGGACCGCTCCACCACTGACCGAGCCCCCTATATGTACATCATTGTAACGCTGCTCTTGCTCATTTGGGGGGTTTGTGAGCGGGGTGAGGAACCAAGTTTGCAACGGGTAACCACGGTCAGCTACGGGTATACATTAACCACATACTCAGATGCAAATACAAGATCATTGCCTTATTTTACCGTATAGCCTAATGA